>LGAG01000264.1:533784-560350 GCA_001278395.1 Lerema accius | reverse complement strand
GGAACCAACGATTTCAGATGTGGGCCCTCCGAGGGAACGCAAGCGATATAAATATAAAAATTGACAGGCACCAATAAAATAAGTATATCATTATGTTAAACTTTTTCCTCGTTACAAAAAGGGTATCTAATAAATACAGTGTATGGATTATAAAGTTTTAAGAATAATATTTAATATCTATAGGCGAAACATACATATAGGCGAAAATATACATCAGGAAATTCTACATAGGTACGAGTACATGTATTAATATGTAGAATTAATTACAGTTCTAGGTTCAATTAACATTATATTATTTGCGTTCAAACAAACAGGTAGATATTTTATTAATTCTCAACTGTTATCAAAAATGTTTAATGTAAATTTAATGTAAAATATATTTTGTATTTTTTGGGCTAATTGATACAGTTCGACTTATATTACTAAAACCTGTTAATATTAATCATGTGCCAGAAATCGTAGCAATGATAATTATTAACTTACATCATTGTAGTTTTTACATAGCAATAAAATACATCTAGAGTACCTTAGACTAACCTATAATACCTAAGTGTTGTAGTAGTGTTGACGTATTATATCGACCGTTTATTACGGGCTCAAATTAAACGGCTATGAGCATATTAATCAAACTTAAAGTCAATGAACTCAATAAATCATTATTTCCAAGTCTTCCAAGCAGACCCTTGCTCAGTACTTATTTTTTCTAGGTCTTTGTTATTACATTGAATAATAAATGAGTCAATTAAAAACAAAGAAATACAATTTGTGTAAACGAAATAAAAAGTCTGCCTTTTACGACTGCGGACAAGAAACACTAAGAAAATGATCTGTTTTACGCTCATCGGAAGCCTATTCATGATTCAATATTTCGCTTGAATGCTTTTATTGATATTTCAAAGGTCTGATTATACTATTTGTTTCGAACGTCGTAAGCAATTTAGGGTTGGAGTTAGGGTTGTAGATATTCTCGTGTTCAATGGTAATGGGTGCGAACAGAAAGGGCCTGGACTGGAGGTCCACTGGTCCGGGTGGTCCCGGTTGGATTAGTCAGGCCTCTTCGGACTGATGTACATGATGAGCAGGTCGGGACGCGATGCAGTCGACTAGTGCAGCTACTCGTCGTTCCCCGCCGCTGAATTCCGTTGGCGCCAATCAACTCTGCTTATACCAAAATATTAATGAATACTACAAAACATAGTATAAAATAAACAGAAACACAATATTCAAAGTTATTGCAAAACTGAAAAAATAATGATGTTTGAGAGTTTATTCTGGCTTTTTCAATAGCCTTGTTTTTGATTGAAATTCAATTATAAAATTGGAATATTTTCCAATAGAGAATTAACATCGAAGCCCTATTTTCAGCGTTGTGAATGAAATTTAATATTATGCGAAGTGGAGTAAGTCGAGTGGAAATTGGTACAATTGACAATAATCAATTTGATACGAAGACGATAGAAATCAATTGGCTGAGTACTGTTTTAACGAATGCGATGATATAATCGAGCGATAACCTAACTTTATTGAATTTAGTACATAAGATTCAATTATTTATTTTCGGCCGAGCGACTGATAATTGAGTTAGTCTTATATATCAACGATAGAACATTATAAGTGGAGGGTAATCAACCTTTAGTCAGTTCTATTTGACGACCTGTACCGCGGCGTAATGGTTATCACGCGTGTAGTTGGTTCGGTTTTCAGCGAGAAAGAAGTTTAAAGGATGAATTTAAAATTGTGTTCTTAGTCTAGGCGTTTGTCTTTTGTCTATTTAAATAAGTTGCCCTTGACGTCCACGACACGAAATCTTACGGAGAGCCTGAGTGTCTAATGTATTTTTATTAAGTTGTTGATGTTAAAATGGCCCCCGTGTTACTATGCCCGACTGCCATGGCATTTGGTTTTAATGATGAATTTAAATGTCTGCTTTCATTTTTGCCTGTGTCCGTTGTCCATGGTACCCAATAGGGAGTCCTGGAGTGGTTCTATGAATGTGTAGCGTAAAACAACTGAGACCGATCAATCTCACTCTCTTTGTAGCATTATTTAGTCGCAAAAAAATAGCACCTTACTTTTTACGGCACCAAACGACTTTCTACGAACTAGAAATGGTTTTAACCAACGGGAGTTTATCGAGAATTGCGGTTTACCGCGAGTAAAATTATTAAAACGTTATATGAAGTTATACCTTGCTTACTATACTATCAAATGTAAAAATCTAATTTACACACGATTTGATTACGATTCTTCTATTACTCGTAGTATAAAACAGACTTTCTACAGATAAGTTCAAAGTGTAAGGCTACGTTGTTCCATTAATAGTGAATCCTGAGAAAATCTCTTCAAATCCATCATCACCGGAGGCTCAATAGCTCGTAAAAGAGTACTCGTGGTAAGTCGTTAAGTATAAACCCCTTCATAAAGTCAGTAAAACGACCCCAAAATTGCATTTCTATTTTATCCTTACCGCCTATAAAATGTATTCGTAGATTTTGGTAAGAATCAGAGAGCAAAAATGATCCTAATTATCCTACTTCCTACTTATATTATAAATATGGACGTTTCTGAGTATGTTTGGATAGTTGTAAGTCCTTCACACTCTTGACCGTTGAACGGATTAAGCTGACACTTAGCACACAAATAGTTCGCATCCAGGAATAGGACATAGGAAAGGATAAACCTGATTTTAGGTTCCTTTGGGATGATTTTTACTTTTGCATGTTTTAACTAAATCCGATATTAATGGTTGAACGGCTTTAAATGAATAAATGTTATTTTAAGTAGTCCCTGTCACTTATGGTTATCACTCAGTAATAATATCTTCGATACATTGGGGACTGAAAAAAACGGTGCCGGCTTCCCGTCGCCTGGCAACAGAAAAACTTCCGACATTTTGGGGTAATCACCCCTGCCCATCAATCCGTGTTGGTGTAGCGTGGAGGAACATTATTTAGGCTTATTAAGCAATGAGGGTAACTCAAGACTTAGGCGGAAACCACTATTTATTATACTATTATCATAATCGTAAACATTTTTTGTTGCGTCAATTACACGCTATTATTTATAATTAAGTATAAGATCTTCACTACTATATTAATTAAGGGGAGCAACTCTTGCACCGACAATGACCGTTCATTTTTTATTTATTATCTAACTCTATTCTGGTGACAGGTTATCTCGAAATCTAATGCATCACACAGCTTGTTGGAGAATCGTGGCGTCGTTATCGACCAATCCGATAGTGTTAAGTCTCTTGATAGTTCAAAATCCTTGGGTAAATTTGAGATCAAAGATAATAGTTAGCTGTCCTACGATAACAAACAGGGCCCACGATTTACGGTTGCTATCCGTATTAAATCGTTAATAAATTTTGCTATAATTCTCCATTTCAAACGGACTTTCGTTTATTTTAGTCAATCCGAATCGAAAATAGGTATTAAATAACCAGAGATATCTATAAAAAGTTACTTTTACTTTGCTTAGGACTAAATAACATAAAGTAATTTTACGGAAATATAATGTAATTTCAATATATCCTTAAAGTAAGCGACTGCGGAATTGACCAAGAAAAAGAATTAAAATAACCACATTTTTTTTCAACGCTATACACTCATAACCCCACACAAGGGTTCCCTGTGTTGTGGGTGCCATGGACGACATAGAAACACAAAAATATACACCCAGATCAAGAACAGAAATTTAAATTTCGTCCCCGCTGAGAATCGAATCCATGACCCTTTGAACAGCGATCCGGCGTGGTAAACATTGTGCCATACGTTGTTATACTTATACGTAGTTACCAACCCAATAATTTACATTGTCTTACCTGACATAGGCATTCCGTCACAAACACTCGACCGCTGACAGGAGCGATGTTGATGATTTTGACGATTTCTTAATAGGCAGCTCAAAGCCTAAAAAAATAAAATGAATAAGGTAAGGTGGGGTAAGACTAACACACGGGGCAAGACTAACACTGTCTATTATCTCGATATGCACTTGAAGAAACGACATGTGTGTGTTTTAGCCGGGAACATTTACGTTTGTTTTATCTTACAGACTGGAAGAATTTCGTTTTTAAGCTATACGTATCGAGATAATAGACAGTGTTAGTCTTGCCCCGTGTGTTAGTCTTACCCCACCTTACCTTATTGTATAAGTATTTCCAAGCTAATTTTTTTGTAATCCCAAGTGGCTTTGACGTATTAATGGTCTTCTAGAGCAGGGGTTTTTAAACCTTAAGGGCAACGGAATCCCATGAACCTTTAATTTTAAAGTGGTCTTCTAGAGCAGGGGTTTTTAAACCTTAAGGGCAACGGAATCCCATGAACCTTTAATTTTAAAGAACCCCATATGTTGAACTCTTTTTACGTTGTACGTCTTTTTTTCCCTGTAGCAGGGAAATTAAATTTAATCAATTCCCCGAAGTTGACCATTTTTGGGATTCAAATATATCACGTAATTTTAGCGGAAACCTGATAATTGTTCTACGGAACCCCTAAGTTCCTGAA
The DNA here is from genome assembly GCA_001278395.1 of Lerema accius. Lineage (NCBI taxonomy): Eukaryota > Metazoa > Arthropoda > Insecta > Lepidoptera > Hesperiidae > Lerema > Lerema accius. The sequence goes on along the minus strand of LGAG01000264.1, from coordinate 555,839 downwards.
GGACCCTGGGTAACAGGGAGCTCTCAAGATGGTATGGAGTTACCCTACAATATCTCATATTCTATACCCATCTGTCACAGTATATAAGGACATTGCTTTTGTGTAGTTCACAAAACAGATAAACAAGCAGTTTCAAGCAAACTTGTGGCGACGAAGGATTTATCAAGAGCGACGCTTACAAATGAGGCGTTCCATCACAGTCCTCGCCAAAGCAGATCTAAAAAACTAATTGTTAAACTATAAAGTATACCGCCCAAATCTCTTCGATCTTGCTTATTTTTATATACCTATCTACATGGTAAAATTGTTAATGAAACTTTTCATAATGTTCATAACGTATTGTGTGCTTAGACCGTCACACACGAGCGGCATAAACAGAGGCGGATCTATTTAAGGGCTTTTTAGGCTTTAGAAATAAAAGACCTCTAGTCCCTATTAAAAGTAATAGACGAATCGTAGTTTAAGACATTTAATTCTCCGCAAATCACCCGATGAAATTTTGTTCATGGTTGTCTTCGAAGTACAAAAATAAACAAAAACTATAGGTAAGTATATAACTTTTCTATCGCCATAGAAAATAGGTCTCCCGAGTAATTAGCCCAGGGCCCAACAAAGTCACGATCCGCCTCTGGGCATAAAGCAGACAATTACGCATGCTGACTGTTTCTGCTGTACGGTTTGTCTATGGCTAGCTTTCGCCAAAAGTTCGTAGATTACGCATAAAGCCGCGATAAAATACGATTTTCTATTGTTATCTAAGCGCTTTTATAATCCGGGACTGTCCCTTGAGTCCGCTTCTAATTTAAATTGGGTTCGTTAAAAGTTAACCAACTATTTCAATTAAATAAGTTGTTTCGGACTTTCTACGTGGAATAAATGCCCATAATTTTTATATCCGTACTGATTATTGTAGCTTAAACAATGAGTTCTGTGAACAAGACTAGAAAAAAACAAATTTTATTTAAAGCCAGTTAATACACGCGAAGTAGCGGCAAGTAGCGATTGCTAGTCATCCAAAAGAACCGAGTATAAACAATAGACAATTGATTTTAAACAAAGCATTTGTTTTAATTATTTCAGCAGAAAGCCCTCAAAGGGGAGTTCAAGTATTACGTAAAGCAATTTTTGAAGATTATTGACCCCCCCTCCCCATTTATGTAACGTTTCGTAACACGTTGTTTAAGCCCTCCCCTCATAATAACATTATACAAGACCCCCCAACAAATTGTGTCACGTAATACTTGAACAGCCCCTACCCAAAGCTGGTCAAAAATAAGTTATTTACACCAATTAGATCTTAGGACCTTCTAGTAAAATAAAATACGACCAATTAATATGAAATACCTGTTTAAACCCTCGTCGATACCGTGTGTTCATGTAGCAGTAAATGATGGGGTTGTAGCAGGAATGAGACATAGCCAACCAGTGGCTTGCAAACCACACGTACGGCATACCTGGCCATCTGCCCCAATTTTCATTGTGTTCATTAAGAGCCCACAGTATCTGTATGGAACAAGAAAGGGCGATCATGATTATTGTAACAATGTTTCGCGCCCGCCCTAAAATCGGCCAATATCATTGTAACGTATTTAAAAAATGGATGGTACCTACTGTTTTTAAAACTTCAATGTCTCTTTGTGGTTAATTAAATCTACCTTATCTAGCTAACTGTTTTTTGTGTCATAGAACATATTTTATCAGTTTATATTGACGACATTCTGAAAATCTTTAAATGCTTAAATCTCAGCTCCGATATTACTTAAGACAAAAATGATGAAAGATAATTATATGTTTAATATAGTATAATGAAGTACCTAATATTAGAATTATTCGTGGCCGCGGGAACAAAATTCACTCTTTAAGGGGGCGAAATAGGGGTTGAAAGTTTGTATGAAAATGAACCAAATTTTAAAGCAAACAGTTTGCAAATTTGTATTTTTGTTTATGGTTGAAAGGAATAAAAAACCTAATTCAACGATTTCTTTAAATCAACCCTTAAGGGGGTACCTAAATATCACCGCAAAACTATAATTTCCGCAAGCAAAGCTGCGGGCAACAGCTCGTAAATGTATAAAAATACTCGTAATAGGCACCCGTTACAAATATATGAAATATGGAAACTTGAAAATGGAATATTTTACGGACGGAGCGGAAGCGACACAGCTGTTCCGTTTGGTAGCCGACGACCTTAAATTCACGTACCAACATTGGACAAATCACACCCAAAAATTATTTTTATTACTATCCAATTTCAAGAGATAGGAAAATTCATCAAAAGCAAAATAACTAATTATTATTTTAGTTAATTTACTCGAGGAACTTATTTTTATTCCCTCTTCTTAGATCCATTCAATACAACATAATATCCTATCGAGATTTAAGTTTACTGATTTTCATTTCTCTTATTAGGCAACCTCGCTATAATAAAGTAAAATTGTATCCTAAAATGATGAACATTGGAGTTTTGTTCTTCGTTATAAGATTTGTTGTTATTAATTAATTATATTCAATTGTTTTTATATAGAATTAATTAATCTAAAACCTTTATTTTTTGCTTCTTTTTATTCGTTGATGAATCAGTTAATAAAATTTACTGCAACGACTCCAATTGCTTTTAACGTTCGGTATACATTTGCGTAAAAGCGTTTTTGTACGGAGGCTACTTCTGCCGTAATTACTGTAATTTATACGCACGGTGCGAGCATCTATAACTGCGCTCTTAGAAAAATTTATGTCCCTAGTGTAGTTATTTCTGCGCCCCTTGATAGCCTGCACCCTATGCCAGAGTATACCTGTAACCGCCTTAGTTACAGTACTGCCTCATATTACGCAACTAGTGGACCCGCCCTCGCTTCGCTTCGGTAAACCTATGCCAAAACGAAGACAAAAAAGTAGCCTAAGTTAGTCCTTACTACATCAGCTATCCGCCAGTGAAAGTCCCGTCAAAATCAGTTCAGCCGTTTTAGAGATTAGCCGGATCAAACAGACAGCAAAAATGAAAGAAAAATTTTTTTGGTATGTGTACCCTGTATACATAAGTATGCATTTAGTAAAAAACGGGTAGTTTAATATTAGAAACAGACACTTCAATACCTATAATACTTCTGAGTCAAATTTACTCAGTACGCGCCTATAAAGATCAGAGCAATAGTGAAATATTTCAATTAAAAAGAAGCGGCCACAATACCCTAACCGTATCTACCTATTTGCGCTCCCTAATTTGAAGTCATTCGAGCTAGACGCAGAAGATGTGATCAAATTTGCTCCGAGTGGATGTAACGTGCTGAATAATTAATGCGGCCCCAAGTTATTTTCATCTCCTATTTCCCAAAAAAAAGTTAACACTAAAATCAAATTTAGGTTAAATACGTGCTCTTATATATGTTTCAGTAAAGCACTATTGAATAGTGTTAAAGCACGGATGGTTACAGTACGGTTAAGTATATTATTTTCTTTAACGATCATTCTGAGGTAGTCTCTAGGTCTAAAGTTGTAAATGATCGACCAAGTAGAACTTCGAACACGGTCGGTAATTGGATAGATGACCGCTTGTAACAAAACTTTCTCTAGACCGAGAAACCGAGAACATGATAAATTAAACAGACGGCCTCTTACGTCAGTACAGTTACCCAGTAACAATAAAACGATGTGAAGTCGTTTAGATCGAAATAAAAAATAGGATATATTGCCTGTCTGTTCAGCCTACGGGTATTGTTCGGGACGAATTACAAAAAACTTCACACGTTTGCAGCATAAATGACGGGACTGATATTAAAATACTTTTTATTCCGGGAAAGGGTTTTGCCGCGACATAGTATTAGCAGCTAGTACCTTTGTTTTTACACACCTTGTATCATATTACAAAATAAATTGTAAGTTATAGAACAACAAAATTTGCCCCCTAAATCCCTGATATAAATGAATGGGAACATTTCGGGTGTTTGTTTAGGCATAAGTTTACAGATGCGAAACGAGGGCGCGTTGTTATAATAGTCGTAAAATAAAATAGCTCTTTGACATAACTTTCAACGCCGTTGGCAGGATACAATCCATAATACTGTGTTCTTGCGGTAAGAACTTTAATAACAGGCGGTTGTTTAGCAGTTACCTTGTTACCTGCTGATTTCGGCCGAGGCATATTCATTACTAAACAAGGCCAAGACTAATAATCTAAAAATATTAAAAAAATCTTGTTAAGACTACACACTCATAACTCCACACTAGATTTCCATGTCTCTTAATTTAACAGAATTGAAAAAAACAGATAGAAAAATGTAAAAAGCATGTCACAATAATTTTAGTCTGCGAAAAGATCGCATGTGAGCATGAAACAATATTTAGACTAGTAAAACATTAAAGAAGCCAGATGTTATTATTTAATACTTGCAAGAAATATGTTGAGCGGTAGCCAACATATTGTGAACACAGCAACTACAGTCAGCATCATTTTGATCATCTGAAATAAAAAAAAACATTCATATATACATATATAAAAACATTCATATATACGTATATAAAAATCATGATCTACGTTCTATCAAAACACATGGTTTTACCCGTGTATTTTGTTGCTAGCTATGCAATAATAGTTATGGCTACTAGTGAAATAGGGACATGTACATTGAAGGTTCCGTACAACTGAGTGATATTTACACCAGGAAAAAATAATTTTTAGACAGATCTTTTAATCAAACTTGACATCACACCTATAAAAAGGCACTTTAAAAAATGGTTCTTAACAATTCAATATAGTTTGTATTTTGATTCCATCTTTCTTAATTATAGTATTTGCTGTTATAGTGTCTATAGACTTACTAATACGAAGCTGTAAAAATATATAAGTATATGTATAAATTAATTTTCCCCGTTCTAAAATAATGGTATCATAAGCAAGAATTACGAAGTACAGTTAATATTAGATCAAAGTGAAATAGTCAAGCAAATAATAATATTTTATGTAAAATTATATTGTGCGAAGGGTGAAAATTCAAGTCATGTTGTTTCCGGCACCAAAATGTTTGGTGTAATACGTGCACGGATTTTACTATACTCTAAAAATGTTTTATTTATTTTCCCTTATATCAGTATGCTAATGAAATCGAAAAACTTCGGTAGTAAATTTATATCAAGACATCATTACTGTAATTACCAAGCCATATAAAAATAAACAATGATTATGAATAGGCAATAAAGAAAACCGATGTTGTGTTGTGTACTAACTCTGAAATATACTATAATTTGTTTTTGTAAACAGTCTTTATTAGTTATTTTTTTAATTATAACTATATTGGTGACCCAACAAAGTGTTTTTATCACTCTAAAAAAGGGAAATAATACAAAATAGAAATATCTGCTCATGCTTAATGCTCATCTCTAGTTTTTATGCTTCAATTATAAACTATAAATCGAACCTTATATGGGTAAAAAGTAATACCTAATTATATAGATACTGTTGAAATTATAAGAAATGAATTCGTGACTAAGTACTCGAAATTAATTATATGGCCATATAAGTTAAACGATTCCCGAACCGGATGGTAAGCGGTTTACTCTAAAATATGGAACAAAACCGCAAATATAAGTTGATCATTTCAAATGACGCACGAACATTAACTAACCTAAACTAACCCTTGATAAACTAAATATCGTAACGAGACTTTTCTTGTAACGAACGTATGAATTATTTATGTGAAACATCTATAGGCGTAAGAATAAACCCGTTCGTTGGCGTGGCGACGCTTGCCGTGGCGACGATTCGCCACGCTATACTAAGGTATAGCGTATGGAATATATCTATTACTGAAGTCACAGGTGAAAATAGTAAGTTGTGGCAACTAGAAATTAATATCGAATTTTATATTATAATGTATGACGGCTTAGCAGAGAGGGGTTCTTATCATTGGTTATACCTTCCTCATAATTCATCTTGGCAAACTAGAAAATAATACTGCACACGGGCCAATCTAATCTTACTTAATTAATGCGCAAGTATTGTTTGGTAAAATAATAACAATCAAGACGGATGTAAACAGATTCAAATTCAAATTTTCAAATTCAAAATTCAAATCATTTATTTCGTCTTAGGAACTAAAAGCTCACTTAACGAACGTCAAAAATTTAAAATAATCTAAACAACACAGAATGAATTTTAAAAATAAGAATATAAACAAACATGTTACAATAAAACAATAAAAGTCTCGATAGACAAAACCTATCATATCATCGGGTTTATAATAGACAATGTAGACAATATACTTAAGGCTAGGTAAGCTAGTGTCGGCCGGGAGGAAAAAAAGCCGGAGGAAAAAACTCCCGGTACTCTTTTTAGAAAAGGTAGATTCATGAACGTTTGTTTAATATCCAACAACCATTCCTTTTGTGACGTTTCGATTCTCTTCCATGACATTATGTGTCAGTTGTCAATTGTCTTGGAACATTCTCAAAGACACACACCGGGCAGTTTACTAATCAATTGGTGATATTGCCAACGACATCTTTCATAAATCATTGCACCTTGGTTACGATGCGACATATAAATAAATGCTTATTGCATAAAGTCATGATTTTCTGTAAGAACTTCGTAATACTTCGTTTCACATCTGCCAGATATAATAGAGCCTGATAATATGAGCCTGTTTTAAAACTTTGCCTCTTTACTGAAGATAACTTGAGATGAAAGACTTGTTTATGAATTTGATAGCTGACATGACGAGCGCACAAAGAAATTGCGTTCTTTTCATGCTTGCTTAATAAGGCAAGTATTTTATGAGGAAAGTCATCGATATCTAATCAAAATTGCCGAGCTGTTTCATTTACTGAACGCGCAGAACCTTATTGGAGCTATATCAAAATAGGCAGAAAACATGTAAGAATGCTGTAGAAGAAACGTGTCGACAAAAACACAAGAAAGTTATGGGTTAACATTAATATATCGAACATTAAACCGGAAATTGAATACTAAAATTACCCGACAGTTGACCGACATGTTTTGATTTCTAAATTTCGCGCATTCTGTTACAAACGTTACGTAATTATGCACAATCTTTAACGAACCGTAGCAGCTTCGGTCATGTGTAGCGATGAAATTAATGGGTGTTACATTTCTGGTATCAGGGAACTTAATAACTACCGACTGCCTCAGCTCAGTCTGATAAAGATTAATATCATTCAAATTACGAATAATTTAATTGACATTTATGATATCGTGTTGTAGATAATTTTAAGGATATTTGTAGTTTTCTAGAGAGCCCACTTTGTACGAAAATTTATTAAAACAATCTTCTATTTAGAGTAGAAAAATCACTTCAACCAACTTCTATATTTCTCATAGGCGCGTAGAGTTCGTAGGCGTGTAGAGTGCAGAGACTGTTGTACGAATAAAAAAAATGATAGATGAATGCTATACTGATGATATTTGGCGAAGTATCACTCTAGAAGTTGTATCTCCGCCAAGTTTCCTGACGGCTGTTCATCATTTTAATTCGTGGTTTTGAGAAATTTCCTCTACCGACAATTGTTTGGGAAATCCGTCGATTGCACTCACGCCTGAATCACTTCAAATAGCATAAACAAACTGAGCAATAACAGCTTCCAGCTCTGCTGCTTTTATAAATAATTATAACGATTATGTGGTTTTATCTGTAGTAGAAATCAAAGATGTACATAAAATTTTAATGCTTTTAGATTAGAGGAAAAATAGGTACGATTAAGAAGGAATACGGTTTTTAAATTTTAGGCCGTTTTAACACATCATCAATTTGCAGTCAGGTGGAATGGTAGTCAAATATTTCCTTATCACAAATGAACGGAAATATTTTATTTTTAATGCACGAAAGCAAATTCTATTAGTACTCGTAAGTTATCAAATGATCGACAAGATAATTTGCTTTAATAGCATTTTACGAGCTTTCATAGTTTAAGCTGATCATTAACTAAATTATTTAATCAGACCAGCCGTTAGTCAGGAGATTAGTTTCAAATTTACGATCAGAACAAGTGTCATACGAGTATGTGAAGATATCACAAGGTAAAATCTAAAAAGAGTGCATGATTTTTTTTATCGAGATAATGTCATTTTATTTCGAGCAAGGATTCACATAGTAAGCAACATTTACTAACTTCACTCTAATATATTATTTAAGCAGATTAAAAAAACTTTGAAGAAAACCTTTAACTTCTCAAGAGACAAGTTACGTGTACATTTCTAACACCCTATACCTGCAGACGTAGAAGTTTAAAAGTTTTTTTCATCTACCAGTAGGTAGTTCATAATGTTTTGTGTGATATTCAATTGTTTTTGTAGAACTAAAAATGCATTTTCAGATAACATGATCCAATGTTAGTGAAGTTCAGGCATTAAAAACCTGAATTAATATTTTACAGATGATGTAAAGTTATAATTTTTACTTTTTTATTTACAACATACTATTTTGTACAATTTTTATGATAACATTTTTATTATGTTTTCCGATCCAATATTTTTTGCAGCAAGAATTATATCTACCATTTGTCACTTCCTGCAATAAAGTCTAAGAATAAAGCGTCTTAAAGACCAGATGCTACATAGTACCAGGTTCATTTAAAAAACTAATATTGATTCAAAATAAATGTAAATAAATAAATATATGTATGTATAGGTTAAAGAAGTAAAAGTTTTAAGTCATACAACAAAGGATGATCACTATTGCATCGTATAGTTCCCAAAGTAACTATTGGGTAAAAGGATGGACTGCAGTGAATTCCTTTTTTTATGAAACGGAATGGAATGTATAGACTATTGCGAGCAACATCGAATAATTGTATTGTTTTGCTAGTATTTTAGAGTTCTATAAAGAAAGGACAAAGAGAATAACTTTTCTTTGACCGCCGTTATCGTCGTCATAAGTCGGTCCGTCTTACGAGATGCTTCAAAGTAACAGGTAACTTAACCTGAAAATATAAAAGTGCTGTAACGCGATATAACTTGGTCAAAAATGGTAAAAGTAATTTAAATTATACAAGAATCATTTTTATCGGCGTAATATTACAAGGTTGTACGGTACCTTTCGTCTGCGAGTCTTACTCGCGCTTATTTGATTTTTATATAAGTTTAATTAAGAACAACCTTTCGTTTTGATCGCTGCATGCGCGAGTCGCGTACAGTCTGGGCTTCGCCTGGAGGTCGTCCACCCCAGACGACATGGGCGATACGTGCATACGTACACACCAGCGCCCCTAGCGGGATCCCAAACTGTAGCGCCATCAGGGCACATGTGTACTGTTGACTCTGTTCCGGCCGCTCCCACTGTTCGAGGCAAATATCTCTGTGAACATTACAGGCTGGACACAGTCAAACAAAGTTAAGTCATTAATATTAGTTACTACTGGTACTATTACGTTTTCGTGACTATGCTTTTCGTTTTGACTGGAGGCTTGACAATTAGTACTTTGTTTCTCTCGTCTTGGCTCCTAACCCATCGGTGACTGTTGGTGATACTGATGTCTAACAACGACGATGACCACTAAATTTTGTTGCTCTTTTTACGTTTGTCATCACCAAATCATACATTTTCGACATGACTTTTCTATACCTACTCCAAAATGTTGCCGAAGTAGTCTAGACTATACATATCCTTCATGCCTAATTCACACACTTTTGGAGAAGATTCTAGGCCAGCTTCCAGTGAAATAAAGTATTACAATAAGATAATAACGAGTACTTTCGTGCTACTTACGCGTTACAAAAGCGATGCCAGTCCGTAGGTCTATGTACTTGAGATACAATCGGTATAGGAGCGGCTGTAGCCATGGCACCACCCCATACGCCGGCCACTACCAACTTGGCAGCAGTTTTGCCCAGCCGTGGGCGAAGTGGACGCATAATGGCCATATAACGGTCTATCGATATGGCCAATAACGTATAAGCACTCACTAACACGGATACCGCTTGGGAAAAGTTCACAACTTTACACATAACCAGACCAAAAGGCCAGTACCGCAACACTAACATTGACACAAAGGAGAACGGCACACAGAACAACGTCATTAAGATGTCACCTATGGCCAAGTTTACAATAAAGTAATTCGTCACAGTCTTCATTCTTGGAGAGGTTTGCACGACGAAACACACCAGTCCGTTCCCAACTAGGGCCACCACGAACACCGCACAATACATTAAGTAAACACAAGATTGAAATAATGGGGATGAAAGGAAATCTTCCGAGGAGTCGAGGGCCGAGCAAATACTGTCGTAGTCCTGCCATGTCGCGTTACTCGTCCCGTTACTAAACTCGTTCTCATAGATCGTGGAGCTGAGTTCCAAATTCTCATACGATGTGCTCGTTTCATCAGACTCGAACTTCGTCTCAAAATCATCTATCATTATGTGTTACATTATTTTGTATCCAAGTTGGAGTCGTCTGTCTTTATTGTGTTTGATCTGCAACAAAAAATAATGTCGTAATATTTTTATTAACGTTCTACTTATTTATACTTTTTCTGCTACTTCCAATCGTAAATATTAGTACAGATCGGTTTACGAGTCGGTAACGGTCCGTTAGACAAATTAATGTTCTGTTAATGAATCGTGCAGACTGATACCGATCGTAATTTTTTAATACGATGTACGATTCTGGTAGTAAAGTTAGGGCGATGGTTATTTGTCCGCACAAAGTGAAAGCTCTCCCATAAACAAATCGAACCGAATTAAGTCGTTATTTCGTTGAGTTTATGGCTACGAGAAACAGGTACTGCGATCTCGCTCACATATCATACTTACTCGTATATGACTTTTTATTTACAATGACTGTTTCCTACCTTCTCATTAGTTATTTATGATGCTAAACCGCAACCGCAAGTATCTCGCTATTTAGATTCATTACTATTTTATTGGGTAGGATAGCTTTGTGCCAGGATGGATTTGTATCCGAGCAACAAAGTGAGTCTGGCTCTTTACAAGTATGATACAAATTATATTAATCATACGGAAACTACTGCATATCTACATTAAATAGGTTGGTTTATTAAGTAAAAATAAAATACACACATCGATAATAAATGGATAAATAAAAATGAAACTTATAATAACCAGTGCACACCTTACGTCGATAGCATAATAAAGTATTTTTTCAAAATCTTGTAGAACTTTCTCGAATTTTTCGAACTTATAAAACTGTAAGATTTAGTTAATCAGTTTCGGGAACTGTAGTTATAAAAAAAGCAAACATTTCAAAGAGAAAATTTTATGATTATAGTCTGAGATGAATACCTATAGTTTAACTCAGTCGATTACGATCATTCATTACGAATTACGATCGACACACGCCAACAAATATTATTACGGGCGCTTCTATGCTTTCCATCAGTTTTAATGAACAATAAATTATGAAGAAAATGCTGTAGTAAGAATGTAAGATAAGCTGCCTAGATTTACATAAACAAATTAAACCGTTACATTACGATTCAATATTGGAACAGTAAAATAAAATTTTATGTTCAAAAAAATAATATTGTTCGGAAAATACTCGTAGATAGGAAATAAATAAGAATAAAAAGTAAAAGTACATGATTTGTAGGAGTCATTGAACTTATGCCTACATATAAAATGAAATGAAGCAGGAAACCCCTTTCATATAATTAATTAAGAGACAGAACAACACCCCAGGACATTCAACCTCACTTTGTGTGGTATAAGACTTGTAAATGAATTCGAATCGAGCTACAATTCAAAATTAAATATTCAAAGTCCCTTCTCAATTACTCTTCGCCCTTTAAGATTTCAGTATCAGTTCGTTTTATATTGACGTGTAATATGTGAAAAGACAATATATTTGTGTTTAATTAATTCATAGATATCTACTGCGACCGTAATTAATCTCACGGAACACGGGCTTTACGACTCATTTCGATTCCTATTATACTACACTCAAAAAACATTACCTAATCTGCGTTAGGCGTAGTGTGTAAAATGAGATGTATTGCAAATAACTAAGCCCCGTAAAAGCTTTCAAATGGGAAGTTGAGCACAGAACGTGACATCTCAGTAGATGATTGGATAAAAAAACAAAATGATGCTATTATCAAAGGCAGCAATTGGAAATTGATTTTGGTAGCAGTTGGAATATTTGAACGGAAGCAGGTAACTACGTATAACCTGCATGGCAACAAATCAATAAGGTTTTATTCTTCTATCGTAACCAATAACTGTCTCACTTCTGGGCTGGAGATTCTCCCATAAAGACGTACATTGTACAGACCATACACGCCATAGTCACACACGTTGACCAAGTCCGGTTTGACTTCACACACCTTTGAGAACTTTATGAACACTTTCAGATATACAGGTTAATTCACCAAAACAAGTCATAATTAATTTCTAATACGCATAAAACTTTTTGAAATTTAGAGGTGTGCGCCGGGTTCGAACTTAGAACCTTGGGATTGGAAGACCAAAGTCCTTAATCTATTGAAACTAGCCGGGTTGATAGTGACTATCTATGAATAAAAGACGGACTTGTTTAAATGTTGCTTACAAAATATTGTTTAATCATAAGCCTAGACATTTTATTTAGTAGAAAAATAAAATAGAGCCTAAGATTCTTTCCGCGACTGAAACAGATAAGTCGGATAAGCAAGGAAAGTTCTTATTCGTATTAGAGATTTACGTGTTATAGGTGGTCGGGGACTAATATTACTAGGGAATCCATTAGTGTTATGGTGTGAGTGTGTTATCCTTATCTAAATATTACGACATCTACAGTATATTTATTTATTTAAGGATCGCCAACGGAAAGTACATTGCACACCTATGACTAATACAAACTAGATCATATTAAATGCCTTCCCAAATTACAGGCAACCACAAATCAACATTATAGGCAACCAAAACTTGACTAAAAGGCTTAGGGTTGAATTTCGACACCAGAGAAGAAATCCCCTATGACCCCTACCTTAACACTCGCTAAAATTCATCAACCCGTTTAAGCTGTAGGTCGGGCGTGTCAAACCAAAATACATACATACATACGCTCGAAAAACATTGCGTGATGGAAATCAAATGTAGTTAAGTGGAACATACTAGTGTCATTCATTCATTTTAATATAAACAAACACTGACGTGCATATGTGTATCGTTGATACTCGTAGCTACATGAATAAATGATTGTGAATAAGACAATTTTATTCACAACCCGTTACAATACTATTTTACATACAAACCCTCAACATTTGAATCCCTCACCTAACGTACTTCACCTTTCTCTTCGTGCCCCTGAACCCCAATAAATTCCTATAAATTCCTGAACGAGATCTGAGGGCAATTCAATTCTATGGGCGATGTAACAAAGGATCTATCTTGATGGAATTTAAAATGTTACGATAAAATTATTTATTTAGTTAACCTTTATTCACCCCATGAAAATATGGTACAATTGATTATAAGTATAATTTTTCAATACAAATTATTTCTTTGTAATAATATTTTAGCACCTTCTTAAATATTAAATAACTATACTATACTGTTTTTAATAAATTATAGTTGGTAAGGGTTTTAATTGCTTCATCAAATCAATAAATAAAATAATTAAATATGTAATAGTTCATTTCACTACAATGTTATATATTATAATGTGTGCACTTTTTCTCTGTTAAATGATTTTACTTTTTAGTTTAAGCTTACCTGTATTTCCAATAAGACTTTAGTATTATGAAGTATAGTCTTAACATATTCATAGTCTCCATCTCAAGCTAAGTCGTTGTAGAATAATGGGATTGAGATTGTTATGGTAATTATATCATTTTCTTTTTACCGCAGGGGGTATCAGAATTTGTTAAAATGTTTTATCTTTTAATAGGTACTAATAAAATTTAAAATAACTATAAGTATGAAAACAATTTTGCTATCATTAACTTATCGTCTCTATGTTAGAACCTTTATTCATAGAAGGTAAAGAAATAAGTGTTTTTATCTACTAGTGTTTATCATTCATCATATTATTTGTTCAATTTCAGTTGTTTTCAAACGTCGGCCGCTGAAAGTTCAGAGCTTTTCGTAATTTTTAGTAGCTTTTACAAACAAAACGGGTATTAAGTAATTTTATTGTATCTACCGTTAAGCTTTTTATAACATTTACAAGCCCGAAACATTTTACATTTTATGACCGCATTGTTCACGTAAGTAATAGTTGAAACAAAGATTGCGAAAGAATGGGGCTTAATAACGCTTAAATAAGCTCTAAACGAAAAGCTGTTTCATTATTATTTTGATGAAAGTGTACAATAGAATTGTTAGTTATTTTGTACAAGTGGTTGTTTAGACTCAAGATTGTTTATTTATAATCGGATTAGAGGACCGGGCAGACGTTGTTCTGGCATATCTCATATAAGTCTGGTGGATCCCTTAGTTTTCCACATCGGGTTCTCCTAACCGTAAATTTTCATATACCTTTAAATTAATCACCATATAAGACAAATATTGCCAAGGCCACCTGCTGGGTCCAATTATGACTGGAAACCATGCTCGGTCCCTCTAAAATACCTCAAAATATGTGCTCACAGAGTATGAATCCTAGAATTTATTGTATGCCCTATGTCTATGTCTGCCCTATTCTGCTGAAAAGTGCATCTTATCGCATTTTATTATACCTTATTTTCGGTAAAAATAGGTACAGGTGTATAACTGTAAAACTTATTTTTTTTTCCGTCTAATAGCTTCGAAGAAAATCATTATAATTAATCCATAGTTATACCGGAGATCCAATCGAGGAATCTTTTATGCGTTCGATTTTTTCATTGAATGTATGTAACCTTAATAAGCGAAGTAGGTATACTTAGAGAGAAGTGTCACGAAACTCAATACAGTGGAGAGGCAATAAACTTCACATCAGTCTGTGAAAGCATTAAAACACCCGCTATCGGGTGACAGCAGCTATGTCATGTGAAATATTCTTATAATATCCGAAGGAAATAAACCTTACTCACACTAACACGATCGTGCCAGTATTTGACGTGTTTTTTTATGGCACACATACAGAACAAAACAAATGAAACAATATTAGGTTGGTCTCTTTTAAGGCACATGCGAACATCCGAAGTGAAGGTATACATAATTACAATTTTCAGGTTTTGTTGCAGGTGCTCTTTTTTTTCTCTTGTATCTCGTAAATTCAATGAAATACTGAAAGAACTGCATTTTGTGTAATTTGGGAGACATTTGAAATTGCCGTAGTATCAGATACTGATAAATGAATACCTACATTTATTGTATTAATGTAAATATAAATGTTAATTAAATACATACATACCGGTCAAAATCATTACCCTCCTTATGGCTTCGCCGTAGTCAGGTAAAAATCAGAACCACTTCATGCGCCGTGAGTAACACGGAACATGACATCAATGTTAACAAGCCTTTCACGTTTACAAACGTGTTACTAACCCTTTGATAAACTAATTCTGTTAATAAAAATAGCGGGAAGCCGGTGGATTCCAAGAATGGTGACTGGTGAAGGTTATATCAATTAGGAAATGACTATGTATATTTAATAGACTAGTTAATTCATAATGAGTCAAGGACGTTATTTTCACACTACTAACATTCAACATTTTCTTAGCTATAGTAGGTATAACATAGTCTGCATTGTCATTTAGCCGATTACATAATTCTTATAACTACTTGGGTATGTGAAGAACCAAATATTTGTCTAGATAGGTAAGTATGCAAAATTTTGTTTTTCCACAATAATTTTGTTAAATGTGTTAACCGCTCCGTTGAAAAGTTGACCTGCCGATTTGCCAGAAACAGGAATATTTACCGAGAAATGCCTCATTTTACATGCAAATCTACCGCCCTCAATAATATTTTTGCCGACGACATTCCGCGGTCTTTGCTCAAAGACATAAAATGATAATAATATTTTAACAAAGGTTGGTAGTTTTGATATAACATTCTTGTAAGAATTCCTAGCGAACTTGTGATTATCACTTAAACTACTGGACTAGTTTTAGTAAAAAAATTGTGGTCTATTTTAGAAATGTCGAATACGGTTTATGGTCACAATTGGACCCGGTTCACAGCCCGGTCACAGCAAAAGCTATTCAATTTCTGAATATAAAATACTTTTTCATTAAAAATTACTTTCAATTTTCAGTTTACTTTCCTCAAGGATCGTAAACTAATCCCACCTTATTTTTCAGTTTGAAATTTGTGAGATGTTCAACATTTTTTTAAAGATTATATTTTACGTAAGATGCTCGTTATTTTAAATTTCTTAACAAATATTTCTATCCCAAATTTACAGATTATCCGCATTTAGCATTAAATGAATTTAGCTTTACTAATTACCCAACTACGCCAGAAGGGTAATTTTTTTCGATCGTATGTATGTATATTCTTTAGAAGGCTCTAGAGCCTAACCCGCGTGGCGAATTTCAACGTGTGGGATGTCTCAGTGGAGTTTGTCTCCATTGTCAGAGTGACATATACCATTTATATTGTTAAAATACGTGCATTTTTTTCGCTGTCTTCTCCCGGTTCCTAATGTTGTACAAACCGTTGCCGCCATTTAAGTCTTACTGGAATGATCCGAGTCCGAGTTGACTCTTAAGAAAATAACCAAACGAAATTTCACTCTGATAGAATATCGATATCTAATTGTATTCGCATAACCTGTTTACATAGCACGAGTATTGTCCGAGTTATCCGAGTGCATTCGGTCCAAGCGCACTTGTAGGAAACCAGCATTGGATCATACATTATAGGATTATAAGGGCTAATTCTAATGTCAACAAAATTTTGGGCGTCTGAGTTTTATTACAATCGTTGAAAGTCGCGCCAAACACTCTGGATCAAGACCCGCTTGGCAATCCGTCATGATCTTTTTTTAAATCTTTACTGCGCGGCCTTGACGTACGGATTTATGAATGTAAATCCAAATAGTTCATTATGTGAGCGAACGCGAGCGATGTGTGTTCGACTGACGGAACCTTGATGAATGGTCCAAACTCTAAAATATCTTCTCGTATCTCGCGATGACAGCCGTGAAGCACACGTACTGTATTTGCTGTATTATATCGTGTAAACAGTTTAGCCTGCATGAGTTTTATGATCTTCAACTATTTTAATGTTTTGGGAAGGTGAAATTTTACAGCAATTTTACTACTACACTTTTTTTTCCATAAATTATCTTGGAAAAGTTGGTCTTCGTTTGTAAAACTGTTGTTTGATTGGCCGTTTAAAAAAAAACCTAAGTCGACCTTCTTAGGAAATCCGCTATTCTGAATTTAAAAAGTTCGCAAAAATTGCTATGAAACGATCAACTCATACGTCAGTGGAAAAGATAGACGTTCAACAAAATTTCCCTCAAACCGTAGTTTGTTTGTCAAACATTGTAAAGTTTGACAAGCCACATGTCTAAGGGCTAAGTAAAAATAAATTTCATGTTGCAATAATAAAACTCAGGTTTATAAAAATTTGCAGTATTTTCAGTTGGCGATAAATATCTTAATTTTCTGAGTTAGCTTAACATGGTAAGCTTACTAAAGCCGATGAAAATAAGTATAGAGTAGAATATGAACCAAAAGAAATAAGAATTATTGGAACTTCAAAAGATTGAGTTATATGAACTTATTCTGTTTAGAACTTTTTTAATAAATTGGCTAAAAGGAATATCTCTAAAACTTTTACCGGATTAAGATAAAGACAAAATTGATTTTATATTTATTTGAAGTAAGTTCCCTTTTACTTTTTGTACATTAGCTAAGTATACATAAAATAAATACTTAGTATGTAGTATGTAGTAATGAAAACGTTTTATCCTAAAGGGGTATATTTTGGATAATACTCGTATATCCCCTATGACAGGAATATGTATGTGGTTAAAGTCGCGGGCATAAGCAAATAAAAATGAAATATTACGTTCAGAAGACCTCTAAAAACATGACAAGGAATAAATAAGTTTAAAGTTATGTTATTATTATAGTAGTTAAAGTTATAACGCCTACAATAATCAAGTAGCAAAATTCCAGATATTTGTTTAAAAATAGGTTTACCGAACCGAAGCGAGGCGGGTGATCAGTTTATAATAAACACAATAAAAGTAATAGGCAACACCAAAACAACTAGATAATTACATATTGTGTAAAACTACATAATTAAATGTTTTATCTAATGTCTTTCCCCGTCCATAGTAAAAAATTCAATAAGTACTTGTTTTTGAAAGGAAATCTCATAACCATTAGCGTTTATTCCTTTTAAAACAAATATTCGTATCGTTTACTCACGCTGTTCATAAATTACAATTACAATTTTCCTGTGACTTTTTCTATTAAAAACGCGTTGAGATAAGATATTTTATTGCTTCTCGGTAGCTCAATTGCTTTTATTCTTAAGGCTTCTTCTTATAATAAACGTCACAAATATAAAAAATGTGTGCAATTAAGACGTGATAGAAATGAAACCTTCAAAAATTTTGGCAAGATAATGAGACTAATGTTATGTCACGTATACAAAATACCAAGTCACCATTTATTTATTTATAACGTCATCTATTATCACAGGTTGAAAGAATTTACTTATTCTATTTCAAAAATTTAGGTTTTATTAATAGGTGACACTGTATTAAAACAGTATACAAAACTTGACAAAATAGTTCTACTAACAAGATAATAAATGTCGCTAGTAAGTAATTTAAGCTAGTAAGTAATATAATTACCAAGCTCAAGCAGTAATTTTCAACTTTGATCTAAATTTTTAATAAGTTCCGCTTCGCCTAGAGTGACCATACTTTTAGGGTGATAATTAGTAACATCTTACACTGCATTTTTAACATAAAGGCGGAACCCCTAGCCGTAAAATTAAATATAATAAACGAGGGACAGAATGATGGAACAATATTTTGCGTAGGTTGTAGAGTCCACCCAATTGCCAGAGCTGTTCGTAAACGAAGCCTCACCGCTTCAGGCTCTACGAAGTTCATTCAGAACCACAATCCGGCCTAATGTAACAATACACTAGTCGCCAACGGATTTAATGTAAAGTTTTAACCCTCGTGGGTCGGCCGTTGTAGGTAACCTTTTTGTTTCTTTAATTCCTGCGGGCGTAAGGGAACATCGTGTTTTTGTAAAAACTCGCTGAATACTTTTAAAATCTCTGAAAACAAAAACAAGTTTATAATGCATATAAACTGGAAGTTTAGACAAGTTATACTTGATGAAAATACTCCTCGAAGAATAGGTAAAAGTAAAAACAGAAAAGAGTAACAAATTTTTGTTCTTTGTTATTATTGCAAATGTGCAATTAAATAATAATTTAAAATATTTTAAAGAAAGAATATCGTCCTCCTACTCCAAACAATCTCACTATTCTTAATTATCACAATCTTCTCAAAGAAATAGGATTAAATTCAGAGCCTTGTAATAAAGTTTAGCTAAACATATTTAAGTCTTAACATACGTCTGTTTTATCGTATTGTAGACATTATGGAGATCTTCAATGAGAATTTTCTGGATATATTTGTTAAGCATTACAAGTGAAAGATGTAGTAAATGTAATTGTGCTCTCGCATTCCACTACTGAAGTATTTACGCAAGTTGGTCAACAAATAACCTCCTTTTGTTGATCGTTTTCCTTTTACTCCCTTTACCACACTTCCCCTAACAAATCCCAAAGTCCCGATTTACCAACATCCCTTTTCTCACCCTCGTATTATATAGGCAGGTAAATTCGTTTTTAAACTCTATGTCAGTATATTTGTGATGTTTGGCTGTCCCTGGGACCTTTGTAACAATCACATCGTGCACCAAGGAACGGTTAAGTTATAATGACTATCGCGTAAAATACTTTGAAATCACAGAAAATATCGCTAACCTCTCAAGTAAAATAAGATCTCAGATCGATAATTTAATTTTGTGAGATGTTCACATGGTCATAATAATTGTTTGTGGACTTAATTATATTATTATGTACCTTATGTATTTGACGAAGAAAAAACGTCACGAACCTTCCAAGGATGTTGTTTTTACGGTACTGCGTTAGGGAACGGAATTTTTGAAGAGCTTACTCGCGAAACTAGACAAGCTGCATCAATAAGTTAAAATCTCTCCGTTACATCCCCAAGCTTAACACAATATAATTATCAAAACTAAGAAGTAATAAACTAGTTCTTCGTGAAATAAAACTTTAATGACAAACAGCTTTTCATTTTTGGCACGACCTTGGCATTCACCTAAATTGAGGTCATTGCATAACAATTGTTACTAACGCAGTCACGCAAATTCGCGTGATTTTTAAACAGTGACACAGTACTTCATTCATACTATCTGTAAGTGTCTTAGTACTATTAGAAAATTAACTATCTCAAAAGCGGTGTAGATATTGAGGATTTCATTATAGGCTGAATGTATATAATATTAATAATTATTTATTTCAGACAGAGGACCATATATTCGGTAGTAACAGAATCTTATATGCTATGTTAGTGGATGTTAAAAACTGAATAATAAGATCGCCTACTAAATAATTGTCACACGATATAACATTTTTCTCTTTCATCCTTCATTTGTAAAGCATTAATATAAATTAACACGCGTAAATAGAATTAGAGTAGGTGTCTCCCTACACTTAATATCGACGTAAGTGTTTTACCCATTAGGTTCCAAAATGCTTGAATGGATTTCGGTGAAATTCTCGTGGATTGTAAGGATAGCAATAATTCTCGAGGATTTTAGGTAAGCTTATTGTATCCTATGGTTGTGTCTATATAAATGGATATTACTATGTATTCAGGATGCCGCACGAATAATTACGTTATGACTGATATTGAATTCCACAGAGATTTATTAGGTAATAGAATTGCAGTTTGCATCTCCTGTCTGAATCTGAATTGAAATTGATTTATTAGCATTATTATCCATAAAATATTTTTGGTGTTTTCAGTTTAGGGTTCAGTTTTCGTAATGTACTCATTGAAGGTATGTAATGTTATAAATATAATCTATTTCAATTTGTGATGTTTCAAATTGTTATTTTTGGCTGTTACAGTTTTTCATTTCGTCATTTATTATGATATTATTGATTTTCATTGAGTAAGCTGTTACTTCATAAGGCGAAATACTTAATTTGATCTCGCCTTTGACTCTGAAGACTTATAAATTTAAATCCATCGTTGAGCCCTCCCTCAATCAAAGGTTTTCTCATATATATAACACCTTTCGTGACGCAATCTGCGTGAATTGGTTTGTCAAAAACCACGATCGTATATCCCCCCACTTTTAATTTGAAACCAGGAAATTGATTGACTAAACGCATTTGTGCTACTATTGACAAATAACGATACCAGGTTGAATTTTCCGGTGTCAGTATGGGAGATAAATTGAAATTCCTCGTAGATTCAGGCTCTTCCATCGTTGAAGAGGAAAAATGTGAAGAATAAAAACACAGCACAAGTACTACGACTTTCATAGTTACCTACTATATACTTAACATACTTATTTTGACAGATTCATCACCCATTGTCTTAAGCTAAAAAAAGCAAATTGTTGCTAAAAGGATTATAATTATCTTAGATAGGAGATCAAAGCGGCAAATTAACCTTTTTTGTTTTACATAATAATCTTTCTAATATTTTTAAAACACGACCACAAACAGGGACCACAAACTATTTTAAGTAAATATATTGTGTTCCGATTACTTGAGTAGTAGGATATTTTCATTACTGGTAAAAAAAAACATTTTAAATCATTATTAAATAATTACAGTTTTAAAGTAAAATCCAAATTAATTCCTCCTACTTCCTCAATTAATGTAATCTTAAGTAATTCAAGCAACCGCTCTAAGAAAACTTTCTGAGTGGATGGGAAAGCTAAATAAAGATATCGTCAAAATTTTCTTGACAGCCACTTTGCTCAAGTACAATTTTTCGGAAGTTACCAACATTAAATTACGTATTATTATGATTGTTGTTATTGTATATACAGGGTATATCAGAAAGGTGAAATAATACTTTCAGGTATTGGTAGGTAGATATACATTATAAATATCAACTTCGCCGAGTCATCAAATTACAATACCAAGATTTTTCCCT
>LGAG01000264.1:491371-504998 GCA_001278395.1 Lerema accius | reverse complement strand
GTGTAACATACAAGGAACTTTATTCAACCCAGTTACGTAGATGAGACGTGAGAAACTTTTGACAGCTGACACTAATGACAGATCTGCCTGTCAACCTTACGTCTCACTCGTTTTATCGCTGTATGACAGTGAAGACGTGTTAAGACTTTACTTTCGTTTGATATATCTTTAAAACCGGATTTGAGATTAAAGGCAAGCGCGACATTTATAAAATTGTTCGAAAACTACTTACTACACAGTTAATGTTCATTTCAGGATTATTATTTATACATGTAATATTCATCAATCAAAGTCATACTTTGGTCACAACACTTAATGGTCGGCTGGTAGGTACACACAAATCCTATTTACGAGTATGTCACTTTACCCTTATCAATAATAATATTAGCGACTATAATTTCGCCACTACAGACTTCTGAGTAAGCTAATTTCATTAAGGTGGTAGAATAGAACAGAACATGATAGAGTAGAATAGAACATGATAAAGTTTATAGTACATTTAATTAAATTCGTGGAAAATTGTTTTCAGTAAATTTCCCACTTAACAACAAAAGTTGAACGATGAATTGTAATGCTGTAGGTCTTATCAGTTTAATGAATCAAAATCCCTTTCCTGGTAACATGCAAGAGAAATTAGCTGTTAAAAATATTGTATATTTATTACCAGTAACTGACTATTAAATCCAGTACCAGTAAATCACATATTTCAGGAACTCTTACATAATATTTCATTACCTACCATCATCACAACCTGTAAATCTATGAGCTCAGTTCTCCAAATACCGATATCATAGAAAATTCGAGGAAGTTGTAGAGTTCGAATTTGCATCCGAATTAATGCATTAGTAAAATTTACTTAAAGATAGTTCGTTTTTAGTTAAGAATTAAGCTTCAACTCTAAGTAGGTACCTAATGATGACGTCATCACTAAACTTATGTAAGAGTAATAATATCTTAATATTACCTACCTAATCACTACGTCGTCTTACAATTGCTTAAAGATAGTTAATAATTTAGAATTCGTTTTTAGTTAAGAATTAAACTTCAACTCTAAGTAGGTACCTAATTTTGACGTCATCACTCAACTTATGTAAGAGTTATAATATCTTAATATTACCTACCTGATCACTACGTCGTCTTACAATTTCTTAAATCCAAACACATCCTCGACAAGCATTCTGGCCCTATTAGGACAGAGGTTATCTATTTGTATGTATCTATATGAAATATATCTGAGTATATGATATTTATTTTTATATTATTATTATTAGATATGTTCGCATAAATGTTAATTAGGTACTTATTACAAAAGTTGCGCCATTATGACATGCAATGGACGTGAAATATTGTAAAAAGCGTTGAAGCTCCGATTATATAATTTTGCGAATGATTGAGTTTTATTCAGAAACCTTGACCTTAGCTCACATAATAAAGATTGCTTTTTGCTTGAAACCTTCATAGCGCGAAATTTATTACATAAACCTCTGAGATCCGATACACAAATTTTCTCAAACCAACTTATGTCGAAATATATTTTTCAGTGCAAATTAGATAAGAAATTTGCATAAAATTAGTAGCTTCTCTCGTTTCGAGTACAGAACAATGATCCTTACTTTTATAATAATAACTTAAGGAAAAAATATGGGGCCCTTTTATGGGGCGTTTTATATTTTTTGTGTGTATACCTATCTATTATACTTACATCTATCGCAAATAAATATTCATTCATTCATATTTATAAAAAATAAATGTAGTTAATTTATAGTTACGCATTCGTCATGGATCAAGTTTACGAAAAGTTAAAAATAATCAAATCTATTTTGTTTTATTTCTTGTTTCAAGTAAGTATTTTACCGCACCCATTTTTATCTGTATCACGTTATTTTTGTATAATATCATTGCGTATCAGTCAATATCAGTTGGGCCCGCTTTTGAAAGATTGACGTTTTTATAATACTTAATGCCATTATCAATCACTTCGTAAACTTCGTACTGTCTCTGACTTCGTATTACCCTTTCGAATTCTTAAACAAAAGCAGAAAGAAAGTTGTTTCAAAAATTAGATGACATAGAAAAGTATGAAAATGTAGAGAGTGAAATAACAAACAGTAAACAATTTTTAGATTAATAAGGTTTTTGTTATTTAAAAAAAATCCTTCAAACGCCAGCGAAAGAGCATTAGGCTGGATAGCTCTGTTCTATTAAAGATTTTCCGAAACCTAATATCTATCTATGTTTAATTTTAGACTACAATGCTCTAGAATATTCTATTCCTGTTACCTGCAATTTGATGGGCTTTTGAATGGCTTCGCTCTTTGTTCTGATTTTGGTTCACTGGCTGTTAGTCGAACAGTCTTTGATAAAATGGTTATGGCTTCGCTTTGCCAACTTTACAGGCTCACATCTGGTTACTGGGGATGCTCTAACACGCTGCTAAGATGGAGATCAGTTTTTATATCCCAACAATCCAAGAGTCAAAAGTTTTTTGCCACCCAAATACTGACTTAATTACTGTCCAAATACTGTCTTATTTTACAAATAATTATCTTAATTTTGATCCTTCTTTCCAGACTAGACCCCATAGACAAAAAAGTTACATCCGAAGGCAATTACTGTGCATCATATTATTTTAATTGATATGAATATTAGACCATAAGTTAATAATGAAAGCACTTTGTATAATTAGACAAACATGTAGACAATCACCCCACGTTGGGCGAGCCCAGCCTTCCCTAGCACTTACACGTACCTGCCCAAATTTACTTGCCTAAAAAGCATGTATTATAAATATTTTTTCTGTAAACACAAGTGAGCGGTCTCTGTGGGCTTTGCAAAGCGTTCAAATCATGGAACAGAAAAAATTGCGTAAACATTACAAAAAGAAATATTTTTTAATGAAATATAAGAGGAAAAAATGTAATTTAGTGTGTATTCAGTATTCACACATGCGATTTAATTTTAACCTGTATTTTAATCCATTAAATTCCATAAAAGAGCAAGGACATTGAAAACTGGGTCACACTTAGAAACACTAGCGAAACCCAATGAAACTTAAATCCGATGTAAAAGTAATTGAATTAAGTCTTTACACATTCCTTTATTTTCCATTAAGAACAAAAAATGTTTTCACACTTACAAATCATAACGTAAATAAATGAGTGAATATGCATTGACGAACAGGTTAATTAAAAACATATTTAAAATGTAGTTACGTGACGACAAAGAACAATAACAATCTTTTATAACGACATCGCCATAGTATTCTTTTAAATCTTCAACAACGTCATTTACAAATGAATCTTTATTTACCATATCCAACTTGTTAGATAATCCTTCTTTGAATTCATCATCTTCATATTCTTTTGCGGCTAGAGTTGACGATTTATGTTTAGACTCTTTATGTATGTCTTCATCATAAATTTCGATTGAGTTAATGTAATTTTCCATACCATTGTCATATTTGTCATTACCACCCAAAATTATTCCTTGATAACTATCTTCAAGATGTGGGCGAGGCTTCTTGTGTTTACGTCTTTTTTTAGTTTTCGATATTTTAATTTCATTGACTGGATTTGGATGATAATATGGATTTTTGGTATATGTAGATATTCCCCAAAAATATGGTGGGTGCGTCACATAAATAGGATAAATGGAATAAGTTAGAAATGATAAATCTGTTGCTGATGTTCGTGTACATTCATGCGTTAGCTCTGTATTTGTGTGTTTACAGACATCAGTATCCTTTTCGGCACCTAAACCCGTACAAAGATGACTACATGTAGAGTCGGAATTAGTTTTCATGCATTCACAAATTCTCATCTGTCTAGTTTCAGGCAAACTCCTAAGTTCCAGCACTTTATCTTTTATCTTTCCATTGCATTCATTTTTACTACAATTATCATAAGTGACATTCGAAGTTACATTTGTTGTAAAATTTTGTGATTGTTGATGTATTTCATCATTAATCAGCAATTTACTTCTATTATTAACATTCCAGGATTTCAGAAACAAGTTTTCGATAGGCCATTTCTGTTTTACTTCTAATGTGGGTGTAGCGCCAGCCCCTTGTACTGAAATTCGTACAGAAGGAGTATGACTTGAATCTCTCTCATGAAAATGCTGTTTTATAGAAAGCATTTCTTCAGATAGCATTTTATCAAATACGTTTAATTTTAAGTTTGCAGTTGGAACAATAGTATTTTTAATGTCAAATCCTGAAAAACAAGATTTATTTGATTAAACTGTCTTTACCTGTACATCACTACATTATTAATTTTTAGTAAAAGTACTAACCCGGATTTTTTGGTAAGTTTTCATATTTATGATCTGATACTTCGTAATTATCTGAGGCCGAACATTGTTTAATATAAAACATAATTACACATATCAGAATATTCATAACCAAACCATGTAAAATGATCCATTTTAACCTACATCAATTTATTAACCGTAAGAAATATGAGTAAACAATCACGTTGGTTAAGGAAATGACGTAAATTTTTGAAGGTTTACTGTTTATTTGTATATTTTCTATGTAATTTATTATGGTTACAGTGAAATTTATTGTACAATTATTTTTTATTGCATCCTGTGCAGCCTATTCAAAGTATTGTAAAATATGTTCAAACCATATTCTGTGCCAATTTCCAGTAAGTTGATATTTATTTCGGAACACTGATAGCTTTTACGTGTTGTGAGAGATTGTGAAATTGGATAGCGATAGAAGTTTGCAGTGACATAACTTTTTTATTATTTTATCCTATTTTCAGACACCGGGCCCGGGTGTATCTTGCAAAGAATACGATAGAAACAAATTCCTTACAGATGACGACATTTACGAGCTTGTTAATCAAATCAACGAGCGTAGAAACTTTATTGCTTTGGGCCATTCGAGACATCTTCCTAGCGCGGCAAATATGAAGAAACTTGTACGATATAATACTTCTCAAATATCCCTCAATACATTTATAGCCTGTACTAAAAACTGACGCTAAGAACGATAAAATCATGCGTATTGTCTCTCTATAATCATCTGTCTTCACAATGTAGAGATACATTGGGTAGTCTATAGCCAATATATCAGAGGCAAAATCAGACCCTTCTTCGTCTTATAACCTATTTATTATGCATGATACAAAATTAACTTTAAAACCTTAACATACTTTCCCTAACAAAGATTTTGACATACTCTCATCGCTCGGCTGATTTGTAGTTTATCTGTTTTAAGGCTGTTTATAAAGGTTTTGTTTATTGTGCAATTATAATGATGATCAATTGTGTAATGTGAAGGGTTATATCTATTTATACAAATTATAGATATTACTCTAATTCGCGCTTCCCTTAAGAACTTATGGAATTATAAACATTTAACTACTGATCCTCCGAGCATTCACGTATGAACGTTATCTACAAATAACTACTAATCCTCAAAGCAATCATGTTAAATTACACAGTTTAAGCTGAGATTTGGGTAAACCTTCCAAATAATCATAGAATATTATTTGGTAGTGTAACTAAATGTCTCTAAAGCCATATCTCTATCTCTATCAGATACACTTGAATATTTTCTCAAGTTCTGTTTCCTAATAACAACTTAAGTTTATTTATGAAACACTGACTTAAGTATTCAGTAAAAACTGATTAAGTACGGAAATTCTTTAGACCAATAAAAAATACCAATTGAATCTTTCAAATTTTTGAATCCTCAGCAACTTAAAATGTTGTAACACAAAACTCATATAATTTGTATCTATGCAACTAGAAATATTATCTCTATTCTGGCCCTTCCCCTTTACATAGAAAATGTTATTTTTGTTAACCCTCACAACGCTCCATTGAAAATATATGGGTGTAATATGTAGGCGCGAAAAAAAAGATGGTGTCATTTATGTTATTCCCCTACATTTTAAAGTCAACGATTAACGTGAAAATCAGCAGAAAACGGCATATGTGTAGAAAAAGGCAAGTTTACGGAGAAGATTTAACTTAACTTAAACTATGTTTGGGAACCATTTTCTATATAATGGACTAGCTTTCTGACAACATGTGATAGTCATATTTCCTACAAATTTGTTCAATTCTAACATGAAGTTATTCCATTAGGCTTGGTCCGAAGAACTGGCAACATTCGCACAAAGATGGGTCGATCAATGTGACCCTACTTTAAGACCGGATAAAGAGGACGAGTGCAGAGATTTGGGTAAAAAAGTTATGAACACGGTAGAATAAATAGTAGAAAAAATACGTAGACTCATTGGAAAATAGTTAAACACTCCACGTTCCCATATAAAACCATCAATAGTCGTTACACTTAGATAATAGATATATTCGTACATACCTTAGCCTAGGCAAATTTTCAATACTCAATTGCAATTTCTGTCTATTGTAATGATTCCAGAAAACACAAAAGTGGGACAAAGTATAGCAAGCATCATAAACCCTTCTCCCGAATTCAGTGTGAAAAGCTTTATTGAAATGTGGTTCATGCAACTGTTGGACTATAAAGGCAGCGTCACATATTATGATCAGTAAGTGTATTACGAAACACTTCATCATTTAACACTTTAGGTACTTATTATATTATTAGGCACTTATTTTACAGTCTAGACGGGAATAATCTATTGATTCTAAAATATCTTGCGGTTTAGGGAGAGTTAGTACATTGTCCGACGAAATAAATTCCAACTCGATTTATTCAACTAGATCCCCGATTCATATCATGGTCATATAAATAAATAAACACTAACACAACCATACCCCCGCAGTAGGATTCCCTATGTGGCGGGTGGAATGGACAACATAAATAACACATCACCAACACCCATAACCCGAGAACAAACATTTATCTGTCAAATAAATATCTGCCCCGGCCGGGAATCGAACCCGGAACCCCTCGCGTCCCTGGCAGGGTCACTACTACTTCGCCTACGGGGTCGTCTTTATACATACAATCTAGTGGGCACTGGCTAGCTTATGTATAGTCCGTTCCATGCGTTTATTTCGTGTAACAACGCACTCTATACCCGCAATTCCAATTTCCAGGCATTTTGTTATGCCGATTTCTGTCAATTTGAATGATAATAATCTGTTGGTTTAAAAAGCGCTGGAAACAAAGAATCCACTTGTCATCCAATTTTGGCAGGGTTTATTTGTCATCCCGAATAATGCGGTCAAATTTTAACAAAAACAATTGAGTTTCATAAAATGTAAACATATTGTTATAACTGTGTTTCTCAATCAATTTATTTGATTGGACTGTGTATTTTCGTTATTAGAGTCATTGGCACGCCCGCTAGTCGGAAATGCTTAATTAGTCCACGGCACGAATTTATCAGCCTGTAATATCTACACAGATAAAGTACTGTTGCACGATGTATTAGCTTCGATCCATTCTTGAGTCTTAAATGTTTTTGTAGCTCGAGTTCCTTATTGAATTACGGACGAGTCTATCGTAACTATCCTCATTAATTTAGTAGCTTAATCCTGTGTTATAATTATGTAAGATTCATTAGATGTCTGTCTAGATAAGGTCCTTAAAAATCAGCACTGTAATTCTTTTGAGAAAGTTCTTAGCTCTGTAAAGTTATTAAAATTTCTTGTGTAACGAAGGCATAGAAGCGATGAACACTTTTAATAAGCTGCACACATTCAGCATTTACCGACTTCCTTCGTCGCAAAAACGTCGGAACATTTATCTTACAGTGGACTTTTGTAACAGGTTTCAAGATCACATTAGTCATTACTTTACTCAGTTAATCTGGGCGGACACTGAAAACGTTGGATGTGGTAGAGCCAAGTTTAACGTGAGTAGTTCATATTATCTTGTGTGTAATTTATATGTTGAAGTTATCTATTGATAGTGTGTTAATTTTAGGTACATAACGTTACGGTGGACAGAATAGTGTGTAATTTCTCACCGAAAGGTAACATCCATGGGAAACCTATCTACAGTATAGGTTACCCCAGAACTCAATGTGAAAACAGAATGGCACCCGATGTAAAATTTAAAGGACTCTGTACGCAACCTTGGAGACAGAAAGGTGGAAGCTTAAAACACTTTATCATTTGGAAATAGCATTGTCTTGCGAGTTTTAGTTTGAGTTGATAATTACATGTTTCTCCCGCAGCGAAATTAACGGCGGCGAATTTACCAGTGAGCAGTTTACTTAAAATCCTTAATTTATCAAATGATTCAGTAAAACAAGAAATAGATCCAATTTACAACAACATGAAACAAATTACCCCGCACAGAAATGAAATGGAGAGGCCCAAACATCCAATAATGAGACATATATTCGGAAATAAACTACAATGTACGCAATGTAATGTAAAAGAAAAGTCCTAGTTTAAACAGGTTACATGTTATACATAACTATTCTATAATATTTTTGGTATATTTCAGCCAGAAGACCAGATTATTTTCACTCACAAGGACTCAATTTCTGGGAAAGCCCTGTAAATTTTTCCCGAGATTATAAAGATCATTCTCATCATTCAAACAACCATGACAAAGGGCATCAAAGACAAGACTTAAGTCATATTTCTAAATATACCGACCAGACCACAAAAAGCAATAGAAGAAATGATTTTAGGAAAAACGTTATGAGAACCGACGTATATAATAACTATGGCAATATAAACAATATTAAACAGCAATGCACTCGTAATACTCAGCCCCACGAGGGAGATTGTGAAAACAATTCAAAGGCAAATGTAATCCAAAAATGTACGAGAGGACTTAACACCAATTGTCAAATATTGCAAAGTACGAAAATTCCAGTCACAAATGTTGTCCAAAATGATTTATGTCCATGTAGCACCGCATACCCTTCAACAAATACTCAACGCACGCATACATTGAACTGTGATTGCCTAAATGGTAATGGCTTAACAATACGTTGCCCAAATGTACTTAGAACTCGTGAAGATAATGCATATAACCGAGCCGCTGCTTTAGAAGGTGATATATTACTCAAGGATACATCTTCATATCTTAACCCCGAAGATGAATACGAGTGGCTATTCAATAAACGTCGTAAAAATGTACCACGAAATAAAAGAAGTAGCTACACTCAAAGTATTAGGCAGGTAAAACGTATGGCAAAATCATTGCAATATTTTAAATGAAATTTATTACAAATAACTATCTGAATTTCAGGAATCGTTATGAACGAGATTTTGGGTACTCATCTTCTTTTAAACCTTTCTGGCAAATAGACGGCTTTTCTAGTGATAGAAATCCTCAATTTAAAGCATTGCGATATACAACTCTACACAATAAAAGACGACGTAAAACTAATAAAAAATACACATCTAAACATTTTACAACTGAACCAATTACAATTAAATTAAAAAATATAAACAAGAATCCTGTAACAGAAAAATATTTATCTTTTGATGAGTTATTGCACCTCCGAAAGTTCAACCTAAGTACTAACAATGCTAAACGTAGAATGGAACCGCAAATTCTTCGAAATCCCGAAGAAAACACAACGACGACGGCAACAAGTGCAGAGACAACGACACAAGCAACAGAAGAATTTACAACAAATTACACAGCAAATTCTCCATTTGTACGAATGAAGCACTGTACCCGTAAACTGACATGTACGTGGACAGCTGCATCAATGACAGATATTAATGGAAGCGTCGTTGGACAGCTTGAGCGCGGATCAAGAACACCACCTGGATATGTTGAGGGCTGCACTCGCACCTCTACGTGTACACGGGACTTCATGAATAGAAATAAGTTCCCTACAACGACACCGGGCCCTACAAATGAGGATGGCAATGATGACGATGATGATAATAATAATAATAACTCGGATTATTGCGAACGTCGGTCCTTAAATTTGCGAAAACCAAATTCTCATAAGCAGCAGAAAAGAGATGTTTCTAAAATGATTCCAAAAAAATTCGCCAATACTAGTATTTTACGACTTTCCTATAGTCAAGGGCTAAGTAATCATAAAACATTAAATAAAAAACATTTTAAAAAGAAAAGAAGCTTAATAAAACGCAAATGTCCTCAAAGTAGTCTTTCGTACGGCGATTTGTATTACATGGTTCTCAGCAAAATTGTAAAACAGTGGAAAAATAACAGACTTCATGAAGATCCATGCCCTTGTAACAGAGTAAGTGAAACAGAATCATACATAAACATCATTTTATTAATGTTCTCGAGCATATTTATTTTATTTTAAAAATAACACCATTAAATTTGGTAAGGTGTAAAAACGTTTTAAATTATATATTTAATTTAATAAATAAAGATATTACAAGTAAGCGTGTATTGATATTTAATGTCTTCTCAACAAAATTAGATTGGGAACAATGAAACATGCTACCGAGTTTCAACAGTTTTAAATCTGCTGCTAATTGTCTTAGTAGATCGCCATAATTAACAAAACTACCTAATAATCGTCTCCTTTTTCGTATGCTTTTTATAGCACCATAATTTAGGACAGATGAATCGTCTTTGTTCCGCCTTTTTCTCACTTTTTGCTGTATGTTATTTGTGAAAAATTTAACATGTGTCCCTGGTTCACTCGGATCACGCATAAACTCTAAAATATAAAAAAAAATGTTTTAATTCGGTAGGTATTGTAAAATCTTGAATTCTTTGAAAATCATGTATTCTGATCAAGATGTACTGTTTCCTTCACTGCTGGGATTGCTATTTATATAACTTTGTGATACAGCTTCGGCTATAAAATCCGAGTCTAATATTTCCTCTAAAAAATCTTTCGTTCCCTTTCTTCTTCTTAATTCCTCAATTTCAAATGGCACATCAGATGAAGACAAATCAGTTATGTCATAATAATTGTCCGTCTGTTTTTCACTACTTCTTTCGTCATTATCTTCGGGGAAAAAATAGTGACCTGTGAAATCAGCGTTAGATTTTGTTTCTCCAAATTCTGCTCGTATTTTAACAGGATTAACTTCCGTAGCTGATTGATTATTTGTATCTACTGCCGCAGTTGTTGAATATTTATCTGAAACAAGTAAAAATATTAAATATTTTTTTATTAGTAACCATGCTACAATATGAACATGTTTGATTTATCTCACCATTTCTTCTGAATATTACAGCTTCTACTAAATCTACAAGCAAAGTAGAATTAAGATATTCATTAGTTGACTTCGATGTGGTTATTGTTTCTTTTGTAGTATAGATATGATTTAAAATTTCAGCCACACTAGGGTCTGTAAATGTTTCTTCTGCACTTTGGGACGATTTGCCCGTTACGAAAAATAAGTCTCGTAAGGTTTGGTCATTGCTCAGCTTTCTTTTCAATAAATCAAACAATTCATCAACTATTAAAACCTCTTTGCAAGCAGTAATGTTTTCAACTACGTACGTGCTGGGTTTAATTGTAGATTCAAACAACTCCGTGAAGAAATCAAAAGATATATTTTCATCATAATCTACATTACGTTCTGGCCAAGTCATGTTTGCAATGATTTTTTTGGAATCATTAGTAAAACTTGCATTATTTGAATCAACAGTAGTAAAATAATTCGACTTAACGGTATTCACTTGTGATGGTTGTTTGACAAGGTTGCGATTTTGATCTGTGTGTTCATGTCTACTTTTATTATATTTCTCTGGAACAAGAGATTGTTGAAAACTTAATAAGATCACGGGCACTATTTGTTTAGTAAATTGGATAATTGATTATTACATTATATTACATTACAGTCTATTTATAGTTAATTATGGGTAGATTAAAACTTACTACATAACGCTAAATATAAGGAGTCACAAACAGCATTATACGGGCATCGAGAACATGGCAGTCCGTCAGTATAAACAGATTTTCCTATTAGGTTCCCAGCCGGAGCAAAGTTACACACCAGCCTATATACCGTTCTATTTCTCTGTCCTTCCGCAACATCCATTTGCTCCTATAAAAGTTATACACGTAATTTTGTTACCAGTTTGGAAAAGGAAGCTTAACTCGAAGTGTGGTCAGTTCATTGGGTAGGGACTAAAACTTTGAAAGAGCTAGTTTTTGGATAAGTACATTCCAATACGAAATACGTTTAGATTTTCTTATAAACGAATGAATACTGAAAAAGTATAAGAGCATAAATAAAGTGTAACAAAAAAGAATGAATAACAACACAACAATATAAATGAGTACACTAATAGGTATGAATATATACTAACAGATTTTATATAATTAGAGGGCAAAGCCTACAACAAAATCAGTCTTAACAAGCCTACATAACAAGCCTCCATTGCTCGTTGTTCGCTCTAATGAACAACGGACGAATAGACATTTATTTTGCGTCAAACCCGTGCTGTTGGAATCATTGGGCTTTGTATCAGCCAGTACAATCGCAATGGTACATCCTCGTGCATTTTGTTAGGGTTCTTTAGTTTTTTACTAAACTAATTAAATTTTAATATGTTTTTTTTCTTAAGGGCCAGCAATTTGCGTTATTCCTACTGGTATTAAATATATCAAAAGAAAATTGCTCTTACTTTAAATTTAACGGCACCGCATCCTACTTCGGTAGTTTCAGCCCAAATCAACTGAGTAAAGTAATCGTAATGATCGGTTCCCGTTCCTGCGGACCTGAATTGACGATACGAACAATACGAGTAATATAGGATTACATAATTTATAGGTAACTAAAGGATATATTTTACAAGGTATGGTAGGTAGGGAAAATGTGATTTTTAAAATTGAAGCTCTTGATTTGTATATCTTTTTATGTTTGTCACTGCTAAAAAGAAATTTTACCCAAGTCCTTTAGAACCTTTGGGTTTGAATTTAACAATGTCAAATACAGAATTTAAACTACAAAGAAAATTGGAAATAATTTGAGATTTATCGCGATTTGAGTGTCAAATATAATTGGCTGCATTTGTAACTAAAGTGCCGAATTTCTGTATATTTCAGCTAGTTACGACGATCTAACTAGAAACATTACCATTTTCTTTAATGAATACGTTCGTATTTATTTAATTAAATTCGTTCAATTAGTTCGGTACTATTCTAACACTCGAGTAAGATTTTATTAAATTGGCCATAGATCTTACCGCTGATATTTCGCCATTACTGATGCGTTTACATTCAAAAGTTCTATGTACCATAAGTCGACCAACATCGTGGGTGTCAGGCCAGGCGCATCGTCATAGATAGTTGCTATATTTTGGCCTGCAGAAGTGTAATCTGTAACAATTTGGAATTTAAAGGACTACATCCAACTTGCAGTACAAGCTGCTGCTGAACAGTGGACTAGATGATCACACTCAAGGCTCTTTTCACAATGTGAGGGGTAGGTACTGGTCAAAGTCTACCACTTTGGACAAGTGCGAATTGGCAGACTTCACACACCTTAGAGAACTGTATAGAGAACTTTCATGTGTGCAAGTTTCCTCGCAAAGCTTTCGGTCACCGAAACACATAACTTTTTGAAAATTAGAGATGCCTGCTGGGGTTTGAACTCAGGAACTCCCGTTAGAAAGACCAACGTTTAAACCTTTACGTTACGACGTCATATCACATAATTTCCGGTTCTAGGTCGCTTTTCATCCAGTTGAATCCTGACGGTGCTGTCGAGTGTAATAGAACTGTTTGTTGCTTGGTTGCTTGTAAGCGGTTAAGATGATTAG
>LGAG01000264.1:478706-491214 GCA_001278395.1 Lerema accius | reverse complement strand
TCCCCCGCACCCTCCACCTGGACGCATCGAGAGCGGGCCCCCGTCAAGGCCCACTCCGAGCGCCCCCTCCTCGGGTTCCTCTTAGCTTCGCCGTGGGGCCCAACCACGGTTACTAAGCCCCCCCGCCACAACAAGGCGGGAACCCATCGGGGGGGTCTTATATGTATACCTAAAGTAACTTTTCCATTAACTATATTTACTTATACTTACTCAAATCTCGACAAGTGTCAGTAATATCTGGTACATTATGTCTTATACACTGATCCGCCCATCTTTGAGCAGAAGTGGCTAATTCCTCGTTCCATTCCTAAATAAAAGAATATTGCAGTTTAGAATAGGTATATTAGGAAGGTACCTACAGTAGAATTTATTACACTCTGATCAAAACAAAAAAGAAAAGTTAAAGCTGGCCTGAATAATATCAAGTCCAGATAGATCAAAAGAAGTTGTTTAATTTCCGGTAAAAGCGAATTGTTTACAGACAAATATTTTTTGCGCCAAAAAGGAATCATGGTTTTATTAAATTCTTAGTTATTTACCTCATATTTAAAACCGCAAACAATTAAAAAAAATTAAATAGAATTTGTCACGGGACTTACAGAAACTATTTTGGGGCCCATGAGTTCACTTGGAGAGAGACTTAACCCTGGATTCGTTAGTATCTTCAAGAATTAATTTGTATACTTTTAATGAGCCATTTTTTAAGCTTTATGTTACGTAGATACAACAAATAAACAAACATCAAGGACATTAGATAGGTACATATTAGAAAGAAAGTTACGATCAATAAAGAGTAATAAATAAATGAACAAAGGATAATTAAATTAAGTTAACACTACCAAAGCCATCATATTCTCCGCAGCTGGCAGAGACCGTAGCTCTCCCGCGGCTATTTTGTTCCGCCGCGAGTTTATTTTTTCTAATACAAGTTGTTTGTCGCGTGCTGAGGTAATCGTTCTTTCGTAGTTAACGCAGTGCTTTGCAGGGCCCTCCTTCTGTAAAAACTCATTATCATTTACATTTGTAACATAATTCGAGAATAGATTCAAAATGTAACTGTTATGGTCCTATCATCGATATCGAGCATCCATACACAACTACAGTACCTCATCAAGCCAAAACTTCCAATATAATAATTTAAAATCTATAGGTAAGTTAGAACTAAGTATAATTTTTTTAAGCTTTTTACATAAAGAGAGTAATATCCTATAAGACCTAATTTTTAACGCTCACGTCACGGATTAAAACCGTCACAAATTAATAAACTAAGTATTTCAATTCAATGCTCGGCACGGTTTTATATAATTATAAATCAGAGAAAGTATGAATAAATGAGCCGATATTGGCTTGAATTACATATTACAATCATGGTTACCTGAAATTTGCATAATACGTGTTCTTTGCTGTTATTGCAATAAGTTGGACCACAATAATGTTTGCCTCCGTAAATCTTCAATTGAATTATGGAAAATGTGTGCAAATATAAAAAGATTTTATACAATTTTAACATTTTGTAAAATTATAAAAATTCTAATAAATTACCGTAGTTATATCGAGATGGCTACGATTCGATTAGATTAGGTTATAGCGCGTTTTAAAATAATTTTAACCTATGTACCACTCTCAAGTAAGTACCCACCACTCTCAGGTAAGTGTGTGGTATCATAATACTTACCTTATTATTGAAAATAATAACTACCTATCTACATAGTTTTAAGTAGATAGATAAATAGAAAATATCAGGTTCCTACTATGCAAAGTCCTGCCACCAAACGACCGGTGGTTCTTTAACCCTGGTCTCCGACTTGGGATCAGAATACCGTGCTAATCCAGTGCTAATCTTTTCCACCCATCTTTTATCCTGCAGGACCAGAGTTGATCAGACAGACTCTTTGGGATACAAAATACTAGGTATTATAAGTGTGTTTATTTTGAATTACTAAATAAAATGCACAAAAATTAAAATGCCAATGACAGTGTCGTTTACTTACATAGACCCAAGTAAATTAAAAGGTCCAACTGATATAAATTATATTTAATTTTTGTTTAGTTCAGTTTCTTAAAAGTAATGATGTTCTGAATCTTGTTTTCCTTATAATTTTTTGATCTTTGGTGAAGTTTGGTGCCATCCACAGGTGCCATCTATCTTACGTATTATGAACATTAAAATAGATGGCACTGTAACTCACACATTGTTGTACTCTGTGCTCCTATGTTGATTCAATTATTTATTCTGTGATCCACGGTCTATGGTACTATACTGTATTATCTGTCGTATGACTGCTGCCAATGTCAGTTAATGTCAAATGTCAATCAATGTCAATGAACAAAAAAATAATAAACATAACCTCTTCTTGACGCATATTATCATAACCTTTGTTACTCACTCATTCCTTTATATTAAGTTAACCATATACTTAGAGCGAAACAATTAATTATATTAATTAAAAATAACTTGTTCCAAAATGAATCGTAATCTAAGAGCACTCATTGGACCGTCTATACTTAATTCGGACTTATCAAAGTTATTTGAAGAATCTCAAAAACTTTTGGAAAATGGAGCAGATTATTTACATTTAGATGTAATGGATGGTCATTTTGTACCTAATATTACCTTTGGACATCCTGTAGTAAAATGTCTACGAAGTAAAATAAAGGAAGCATTCTTTGAAACTCATATGATGGTGTCAAATCCAGAACAGGTGGTTTTCTTTGATTTTAACTCTTAATCTACAAAAATACATTGTCTTTAATAAATGGTTACCTTACTCAGTAAATATAGCTTATAAAAAAACTTTATCCTTAAATTTTACAGTGGATAGTTCCGATGGCTGATGCAGGAGTAAACCAGTACACATTCCATATTGAACCAGTTTCTGATGTAGCAAGAGTATGTAGAAAAATCAAAGAAAATAATATGAAGGTAAGGTTTAGATCTCTTTGAATTTATAATCTTGTTTATGTCAATTGATGGCTAAATGGAACACATTTCATAAGTTTTTCTTACAATATTTCTAGAACAGTGTCATAATAGTTCTTTTTCTCTAATGATTTTTGTTTCAATATTATAAACATGCATGTAATGTTTAGCAATGCTTATAAACTCGAATTCTAAACATTTTATTGAAAAAAATTACAGGTAGGGGTAGCTATTAAGCCAGGCACCCCAGTAGCTGAAGTTGAAAAATACATTTCAATGGCAGACATGGTGCTCATAATGACCGTTGAGCCTGGATTTGGTGGGCAGAAGTTCATGCAAGATCAAATGGACAAAGTGAAATATTTAAGGGAACAATACCCACTGTTAAACATAGAAGTCGATGGTGGAGTAGGACCATCAACCATAAGTTGCTGCGCCACGGTTGGTAACCTTTGTTTTACAGTTACTTCTGTTGCTAAGGAACTGTCTTTCAAGGTCTATAACCTTAGATTG
The DNA here is from genome assembly GCA_001278395.1 of Lerema accius. Lineage (NCBI taxonomy): Eukaryota > Metazoa > Arthropoda > Insecta > Lepidoptera > Hesperiidae > Lerema > Lerema accius. The sequence goes on along the minus strand of LGAG01000264.1, from coordinate 487,781 downwards.
CAAATAGTACACCATATCAGAAGTATTTTAGTATTTAGACATTTCCAAGCTTGAGCTCAATAATTCCTAGATAAAGGAGCAGTGGAATAAATAGTTTTTGAGTAGATTTAATAAGACAAATGTAAGCAGAAATAAATAGTAATCATTGTCTCAATTTTCAGGCTGGTGCAAACATGATAGTATCAGGGACAGCGGTCATAGGGGCACAAGATCAAGCAACCACTATCAAGCTATTACGTGATACTGTTCAACAAGTTATTGATAAGCACAATTAAATATTTAAAAAGTTACTTGGTACTGATGATAAGGGCCCTATTTACAAAATTAGGTCAAGGGAATAAGATATTTTTAAAATAGGGAATAATATAGATCTATTGTAAATAGGTATCATATTTTTATATGGTGTTTTAAATAAAAATATTGACCTTTTGTATAAAATGTTTTAATCAAATTTGCTTAAGTCTACGTTTTGATCCTTACTAGGTTTATCAGATATAATATCAGCATTAGGAGTGAGGAATGAATTACTGACAGCAATACCACTGTCTTTAAATATCATCGGTTCATTTTGAGCTTTCAATTTAGTTCTCAGACTACTTAGAGCAACAATTATTGCTTCCTCTGTTCTGATGGTTCTTGATCCCTGATTTGGTAAAACATTAAGGTAATGATTAAATAACAATGCTGCATCATCCACTTGCAACTGTTCATCACTTTCAAGAGCTGCTTCAATTCCATGCAAACCTCCAAAGACGATAAGTGCATGATTATAATGGACATTTTTGTCAGGCAGTTCATCAATTGATGTTCCCCTATCTGAAGTGCCAATTGTTAAATCATATCTGAAAAAACAAAAAGGAATTAAAATGTTTAAAATAAAAAAAAATGTATTAGTTGTCCACAACAGCAAAATTTAAGAAAATAGCTAATAATTTATACTTTTATTGCAAAAATAAAACTCATAACATCTATGAAATGATAAAGCATGCTTCTTGCTGTATTACTTGTATGGGTGGTATTTGTACTTATATATCTAATTCAAAAGTTTTGTGTGTATTAGATACTAATTATCACTTGCTATGGTGAAGGAAAACATTGTGAGGGAACCTGCACACCTGAGAGAGCTCCATAATGTTCTCAAAAATGTGTAGTCTGCCAAACCGGACTAGGTCAATGTGGTGGACTTTGGTCTGTACCCTTCACAATGTGAGAGGAGACCTGAGCCCAACAGTGGGATAGTTATGGGTTGCGTTGATGATGACCTAATTGGATTACTTCAAAACTTACCCATTTTTGTATGGACATTGTGTGAACACTTGGCTTAAGTTGTTAGCAATTCTAACAGTGTACCCCCAGTACACTCCTGTTTCAGCCCGTGGTGTAGCAAGGCTTACAATCTTCCCCCTTATCTTTTTACTCCCTTCAACAACTGGTAATAATTTTACAGTCACCCTAATGCCTGGATTTAGTAGCTTATCAGTTGATACATCTTGTAGCAACCCAACATTAACTTGAGAACCTCTCCCAGGTTTTACTTTCTTATTCATTGTTATACCTTCTCTGAAACAGTTTCATAATGTGATAATTTTCTTTTATAAGTTAAGAACAAGCTCATTGTGTTTGATTTGGGCCAACAAAAGGTTGACACTTAGTATTGCACTTTTAGTAACTCCATTAGTTTAAGAATGGATCATACTACTAATATTTTAGAACACTATTTTGTTTAAGTTTCATAGAGAAATGGAATTAGACCTCCCATTCTTTAATTACTTAATGGAGTAACTTTAATATTTATGTAGTCTATCTGCATGCTTTCTAGAGATTACATATAAATTAAAAATTATAGTTTATACACTACCTAAACTGAAAATCATTGGACTGCCTCAGGTGATGAGGTGCGTCCAATGGATTCAAAAGCCCTGCGAACTCCAAATCCTTATGTAAAGGAAAGAAATGCTTCCTCAAGTATTGTGGACATTCTAAATATTGCAGAATTCGTGCTAATTGGACACAGCTCTTTCGAGCCACTTTCCCGCCGTCCACATCATCTAGTTTAGACTTTTTCGTGTTTAGTTTATCACCAATATCATCGTAAACAATAACCTCATCCACACAAAAGACACATGCAGCTCGCGCTATTTGTCCCGCCAAATAAGTCCGCAACTCCGCCGACTGAGCATTTTCTAATATAGACCCAGGGACTGCTATACTAACTGTAGATATTTCAGCATTCTTCTTTTCTTTTTCTGCTTCCTCTTTTAGTTTCTCTTCCACCTCTTTCTCCTGCTCAAGCTTCTTCATCCGTTTGACAATTTTTTCCTCATTTCGCTGGCGTTTGAAAGCCTTTTTCTCCTGATTAATTTCACGCCAACTTTTTCCTGGTGGTTTTACATTTGTAGTGGGCTGTAACATAGCTTTCGTTGATGAAAAAATATAAATACAACGAATATCTTTTACTGCAAATATAAACATGCACGATAGAAATGGATACATGTGAGGTTGACATTGACAGTGACAATCACAGATAATTTATTATTTTACCAACTACCATAGGGTAAGGAAGGGTAGAATATACGTAGCGACAGCGATCTCTAATTTATTTTATTACCTGTGGTTATCTGTTGTCATTGCCACTATTTTGGCTTAAAGGACTTGCATCCAAGCCATAAACCATTAAAAAAAATTGCCCCTGTCACTTGAATGTCAAACATGTCATTGATGTCATTTGTCATAACACTAGTGATTGTGCGGTGTGCGCATGTGCATATTTTGTTTTGTTTGTTTCTCTAACTAACCTATTCTTTTCTTATTTCTTGATTTGAACTTGAACTTCTGAAGAAGCAATTGATTTCATTTCATAATTTAAAGTTGTTATAAGCTGTAAATTTTTCTACTTACTAAAATAAAAGTATTGTAAGTATGGTTCCTATAGTTTTATCACTAATAAAAACTTATTTTCAGACAAGTAAGAAGTGTTTTCTATAGCAAGAACATATCATTTCTATTTTTAATTAAATTAATACCCAGCTTTATAATCATTATTGCCTATTTCCATGCTTAATTGTTATAAAGTTTATGGAATGTAAGTGAAATTGTGTGTATTTTCATAAAGTTTTAACACACTTATAAACCTCCAGTACCCATAATGCTCTAACAAAATCGTCCCTACTTTATGTATAGATGAGGCACCCTAATTATCTATATTTTATTATACCAATATCAGCGTATTTAATATTATGTATGTTCATGCCAGCGTTGCCAACAGGGGGACATCACGATTTTTTTTTTTATTAAAAAATTTTAAAATTTTGAAAATCCCCACTTGCTAATATATCTGGAAACGCTGCTTCATACATCTAAACTTTACAGAACCTACTTGAGTATAAAACCCAAATAAAAATCAAATGTTTATAATTCTATACTGTTTTTAGTGCTACAAATTGTGTATCATACAAATCAGCAAAAACATTATTGCATCATTTTATTCTTTACATCATTATGAGACTTATTAGGGTCATCACATGTTATTATAAACTGAAAACTTTGTTTTTTTTAACTTGTCAATTTTGTAAATAAAATTCTGAATAACTATATTTTTCTTATATAAGGACTTAGACTTCACTAATTACTTGAATAAAAGTATTCCAGATATTGATGAGTGGACATAATTAGGTTTTACTTCAAACTACTACTCCAGTATCACTTAGCTTTAGTACTTCATGAAATATTGTATTATAGTGTAAACATTATTTATAAATAAATGTTAAATTTATTTTTTTAGTTGTCTCCTCTCCTCTCTGCCTGTCAATAATTAAAAAAAAGTTATATATCTATTTAATAACACAGCCTACCTATATTAAAATTTAAAAAAATATCCTGTTTTCAGAATTTTCCCTTTCACAATAATTATTATATTGTAACTGATTCAAACTTAATATTGCTGAAGTTATAGTTTTTTTTTTAATTTTCTATCTTAGTATAGCATTGTGTTAACAATAATAAAAAATAGGGACAATAACAAAAACATATTCTACCTTGTTATTGACAATTGATGTAGTTAAACTGCAAAGTATTAAAATAGCAATGAGCCTAGTACTGATATTAAGTTCCAACAACCTTGACCAAATTTCATTCACTTATGAAATATATCACAAGAATCAATTGACATGAAACTTTTGCAATTTATCGTAGGTACATTATAAATACAATTTGACTTTGATTACTGTGTGTATTTGGGACATTTTTAATGGGAGAAACAAATGTATGATACAGTTATTTTATGTTCTTATTACTTTAGTTGGCAGCCCTACTGCTCTTTTGGTAAACAATATTATTATTTCGTTATCAGGACCCCTACGTCAGGTCAAGAACGATAAACTATATTTACCACCAGATTATTTTCTTATTATACTTCTAGGAGGTGCAGCAAACAGACATGGCAGCCAATGGAAAATTAGGTATGTAAGCTACTATTAACCTTTGAATTATCTATAATTTAAAAAACTTATCATTACAATAGTTACATATTTAATGTTTACGCAACCAATGGAAGTATTGATGTCAAGGTAAGATAGTCTTAAGTCCATTTAATTTTGTTTTTTCTAGCAGAATGTGTTGCAACTTTGCTCTGAAAATTAATAGATTGGTAGAGATTGGTGTAGAAAAATAAATGTAATGTAGGTATTACATGACTATAATAAAACAAAGGTTGATATAAATAGAGCTATTTTTAAAACTGACACTTCGTAACAATTCTTTTAGTCATATTTCACCATCTTTATAAATTATTGTATTGTGTCAGTCTCAGCAATTAAGGTTTCAATTAATTAACTCAATGTCTGTCTATAGCCTGCACTCATCAATAGCCCGTTAGTTCTTTCTATACCTAAGAATAGTTACGAATAACTTAATGAATAGCCAATTACAATTTTAAGTTAGTGACAAAAGTAGTATTGAATCGCAGTCTAAAAAATATATAGACTCAGTCTTCGGAACAAAAAAGTTTAGTCAAAAAACATAACGTAAATAACAAATGATCACGTTTCCCGGTACATACTTCAGATCGTAAAAAAAATTACATCAATTTTTTGTTCTGAAGACTGAATCTATAAATTTTTTTGTCTGAGTATAGAACAAACCAAAACTCAGTATTGGAATTCAAAAAGTTCAAGTCATTTTTTTCGTCTTAGGAACTAATAGCTCACATAACGAATGTCAAAAATTTATAAATATAAATAACAATATTCATAACAATATAATTATATCCTCTGCAGCTCTCCTCAGCGTGTCAGACAAGACAGGGTTGGTTCCGCTTGCGAAATGCCTGTCGGAGATTGGTTTGGGGCTGGTGGGCAGTGGAGGAACTGCCACAGCGCTGAGGAATGCCGGGCTGACCGTACTAGATGTATCTGACATCACGGGAGCCCCTGAGATGCTCGGAGGAAGAGTCAAGTCTCTCCACCCTGCCGTCCATGCGGGTATTTTATCCAGGTAAGGGTGTTATTGAACCGGTCTTATACATAGTTAGATGCTATTAGAGAAATTCTTAACCTTACTAATAGTTTTTTTTGTAATGTCGATGAGACTATATTAATTAAAATATATTGCTATTCAATAGTAACTCATTATTTCAATTAGTAGACTAGATCCCTAAATGACAGATATCTGTATTTGAAACCCAGGGCTGTAGTGTGGGTTTTTTTTTTCTGAATCAAATTTTTATTTTAACATAAAATTTCATTTTTGTCATCTCTTCTCCATGTAAACTTTAACTATGCCAAATTTCAATATTATATGTGCCGGCATTATTTAAAAAAAAAAACAATCCGAAGATGATTTCTTCACTGTATTTATTGTCTAAGTAAAACTCAGATCTAACGCATATTGAATTTGACTCTTAATATAAAATTATATATTTTTCACAATCAACAGGCTAACAGATTCCGACCAGGCAGACATGAAACGTCAGAAGTTTGACATGATAAGCGTAGTGGTCTGCAATCTGTATCCATTCGTGGCTACTGTATCGAAGCCAGATGTTACCATAGCAGACGCCGTAGAAAACATTGATATAGGTGGCGTCACCTTACTCCGGGCTGCGGCTAAGAACCACGATAGAGTCACCGTCATTTGTGATCCAGCTGATTATGAAAGGGTCATTAGTGAGCTTAAACAGGACAAAAATAAACAGACTTCCTTGGAGACTCGGTGAGTGGGACGAAGTAGAAATAATGTAAAAGATAGAAGTACATAAAATGTTGAAAAATTAGAAATAAAATATTGGTTTCCTGCAGGGGCGGATTTGACTTTGGAGAGCCCTGGGCTAATACTACTCGGGGGACCTGTTTTCTATTATGTTCCTAGTGTATACATATAGGAAAAAAAATCGGCTGATAAAAATATTTATTTTTTAATTGTAAAGTGTACCTATTCTTTAACCAATTTAATGATAATTTTGATTTTTAATAAGGCCTGGGGGCCCATTGTATCTACAAGGCCCTTGCCTGAAGCCCAAAAAGTTTCCTGAAGTCATTCTAAATTAAAATAATAGGTTTTCTTCCTGTATATATAAAAATCTTTCATTGATTTATTTTATAAAATTGAAACATGCATTGCATGGTACAATATTTTTGGTTACCAAGTGATGTTGTGTTTGACGTACATGTAATATTAACGTTGTAATAATCGTTTTTACAGGCAGAAGTTGGCATTGAAGGCGTTCACCCACACCTCGGAGTATGACCTTCATATCTCGGACTATTTCCGAAAGCAATACTCGGCCGGTCAATCGCAGCTGACCCTAAGATATGGTGAGTACATTAAAGTAACTAACTTAAGTTCATATCAGTAGAGTCGAAATTCGAAACCTGTTACAGGTATATTATATATTTATTTATCTGTTAATATGGGTTCGTCAACACATCTTTTTGTTTTTGCTTTCATTTAATTTCAAAGTTTAAAAACTATTACAAAGATCAAATATTGATAAATTAATAATTAATTTTATTATTATAATGTAAATGTAATTAATTTATTTTATTTTATAATTATATTTCCAAAGACGAAATGAATAATAAAAAAAATATTTTTAATTTATTCCCAGGCATGAACCCACACCAGAAGCCAGCTCAAGTGTTCACTACTGGTGACCGACTGCCCATAACTACACTGAACGGGTCTCCTGGCTTCATCAACTTGTGTGACGCTCTGAACGCTTGGCAACTAGTTCTGGAATTAAAAGAAGCTCTGGGAATACCGGCCGCTACTAGCTTCAAACATGTATCGCCTGCTGGTGCTGCTGTAGGAATACCATTGACTGAGGAAGAGGTAAGGGGATCATGTTGAAGGGACCCCCTTTGAAGGGGACGCACACACTGTATGAAAATGTTCTGGGTTATGTAGGATTGTTACTGACAGAGTAACGCTTATATACAAAGACTCCTCAGTCACACAAGTATCTCTTCTGCATTCTAAATGCATTTTAATTTGGATTTAAATTTTGCACTGAGAGCATCTATGCGAAGTCTGCACTATTTTTAAAATAAATTATCACTTGCTTTTCGATGAACTTTACGATAAAATATTCTACATACGTGATAGTCATAAATAATAGAATGTTTTCAAATATGTAGCAAACTTCAGCTAATACACAAAATTTGTATAATTACACACTTATATTAAGACAGTATTTAATAAATATCTAATGCATTTCAACAGGCATCAGTATGTATGGTAGCAGATTTACTGCCGAAGTTGACGCCCATAGCGACAGCGTACGCGCGCGCTCGCGGCGCCGATCGTATGAGTTCGTTTGGTGACTTTATAGCGCTGTCAGACGAGTGTGATGACGTCACAGCTCGCATTATATCTAGAGAAGTCTCCGACGGCATCATTGCACCAGGATACACCCCTCAAGCTTTGGAAATATTGAAGAAGAAGAAAGGAGGTAGCTACTGCGTTCTTCAGGTAAGAATTTTTAACAGCACTAGTTAAAAGTTTTGGTTAGTTATGGTACGGATGTTCGGTTGTAGTTTTCATACCGCTTAAGATTTTTCTTAGTGCTATCCCATAAAGTATGTACTCGCAACATAGCCTTTTTTTCTTAATATTTCAATTACTGTTACTTAATGATGACTTAATTAATCATTATTAATTCGTATAATATATTACAATATTGTTACAGATGGACCCCAAGTACACGCCAGCCCTCATGGAACAAAAGACGCTATTTGGACTAACTCTAGAACAACGTCGGAATGATGCTAAAATTAACCCTGAATTGTTCAAGAACATTGTCTCTTCTAACAAGAATTTGCCGGAAAATGCGATTCGCGACTTAATTGTCGCGACCATTGCGCTCAAATATACGCAGAGCAACTCCGTATGCTACGCTAGGGATGGTCAGGTAAAATCAATACTGTAATATTTAATGTAATTAAATATTCAGACTTCAGTAATCAATTTTTATCTCACAAACATCTTTGTAAAGTTGCACGTTCAAACCTGCACGTGAAACACTACTTGTTATTCAATAAATAAATAAACGCTAACACACTCGTACCCCGCAGTAGGATTTCCTATGTCGCGGGTGGCATAGACAACACGAATAACACATCTTAGTGATATACACCCATGACCCGAGAACAAACATTTATACGACACATAAATATCATGTCCTCATAATCTGTCATAATATATATTATATGTATAATCTGTTTTATAACAAAATACCGTCAATTATAAAAAATGTAAAATCGCCTAATGTCTTTAAAATAAAATTAGCTGAATACATAACAAATACATACACCTAGCTTATACCTAATTTAAATGTTTAGTTTGCTTTTACCTTTTGTTCGATGAACGAACGTATCATTGTATACTAAATGTAAAACCCTGTTCTTATGTAAGTGATAATGTTTTATGTTTTTGAGAATAAATTTCTTTAAACCTATAATCTGTCCCTGCCGGATATCGAACCCGGGACCCCTGTCTTCGCAGGCAGGGTCACTACCAACTAAGCTACGGGGTCGTTCATCATCATTGCAACCCATAATTGTCCCACTGCTGGGCTCGGGT
>LGAG01000264.1:457051-467207 GCA_001278395.1 Lerema accius | reverse complement strand
TTGTTACAAGTTCCTATTTTATTTAAATTTTGAAATATACGATCTGAAAATCTGTTGACCAAATACTCCCTGAAGTGTCTTTAATTAGTTGTCCACCACTGTATAATTGTTGACCATATTTTTTGGTTTAGTGGTGGAATCCATTTGAGAAATATTAAGGATTAAAATTTAAAATTCGAGAGTAAACATACACACTAGACGATTAAGTTTTGATATGTAAAAAAATAACAACAAAAGTTAAATGAATTTTAAAAGAAACCTTTAATTATGTAACTACGGAACCCAAGATTGCACGTGGTGTGCAGATATTTTATGTTCTACAAACAGCAATTGTTTATGCGCTCCCGACGTTCGGGTAGGGTTTAGGCATAGTTTTTTATCAGTATGCGTGTTGTGGCTACAACAATAAATACATATCCGCTATAGCAGGCAGTAGGCACAGATTATTAACAATAAGTACTGAGTTAAACGTGCTTAGTGCTACTGTTAAAATAGTACCGTAGTTTAAGGAAAGCATTCGTCTTGATAATACATATTAGTGATGTACCTAACGAATGTCATTTTTTTAACATTCGCGAATGTGAATGCGAATATTAAGTATAACAATTAAATTTGGGAAAAGAAAATGGCGTTAAAAATTTTGCATGTTTACGCAAACAGCCTTGAAAAGACAGAGTACTTTTTAAGCGAAAATAAAGATAAGTGTACACTTATCACAGTACTGTGATGCAGAAAAATTAGTACTGTTTTAATTTATTATTTGTTTTTAACAGAGAGCGCGGCGACCAACGATCTGAAGATATGTAGAATGAGCCGGTGTTCGGGCGGACCGCGCGGCGGGGATGACGTCTTTCTTCTTGTCGAAAAGGTCAATAAGAGTAAGTATCTCATAGCAATCGCCGGCCGCCCGAGTAATTTTGCCGTGTTTGCTATATATTTTATTACTGCTCCTCTCCTATTTCTCTTAGCGTGATGTTATATACCCTATAGCCTTCCTCCATAAATGGACTATCTTACACTAAAAAAATTTTCAAATCGGTCCAGTAGTTCCTGAGATTAGGGCGTAACAAACAATTAATTTAACAAACAAACTCTTCTTTTAAGCTTTATAAATTAGTATAGATTTAAATTTAACCTATCGCGAACCTTAATCTTTACTTGGATACTAATATAACAAATTGGAATGTAATTCTATGTCTTTTTTATCTGTCAAACCGCTAGACTAGAAGGATGATAACGAAATTTGTTAAGGAGAATTTATAGCGTAGATGTAAGAAAAAAATATAATTATTTAATTATTATGGTTTTAAACCCCAGGAACGTCACCGGCAATTTTTGTTTAACTTTTTTTTTGTAGTAGAAAATTTCTATTTGTAAAACAAACGAAGGCGGTTAATCTTTTGAAGTGAAGTTCTTAAGAATGAAATAAAATTATATTTTATACTTTTTCCAAGTGAAGTACCTAATATTTCATGGTCCCTTTTGAATACTGACATAATTTATGTCAAGAGTAACTTACCCTCCTTCAAATGAAATATTTTTTTGTTTATCCGACAACTGGGCGAATATTTAACATCTTGTGACATCCATGTAAGTGGTACGATACTTACGGCAATGACGATAATAAAAAAACGCGTCGATAAGATAAATTATGTTGCTCAAGTATTTTAAGTTTCTCTCAAGCTACAGGACTAGAAACGATTTGTTTAAGTTTTTTACTGTCTTCCATACAGTTATACGTTAATATTTATTTTCATGTCTTTTAGCAGATTAGTTACAGGCATAGTCACATTTAATATTTATTGACTTATATATTGCATCCAAATGCGTGTAAAATATTTGTTTCTATGTAAACTAAAACCTTATTGTAAACTTGTCATTGTTAATCTAATGATTTAACTCTTTTATTTATGACCAACAACCAAAAAACACGAAACTATTCTAAAAATGAACACCTCGTGAAAGGTTCTTAAAACAGATGTTTTGCCAGATGTGTTGTTTAGGCATTCTTTTGGACAGTGAAGAAGTTTTTTAGGAATAAAAGTTAATAAAACTTTCTATATTGTAGTAGGGAAGGGGTTCGACGTTACTTGGCTTGTATTACTTAAATGACCAAGTCATAATCGCTCTTATTACAATCGACTTAAGAGCTTTTATCGATTAAACCGACTGATGACTGATATTACTCTATGTCAAACTTATGAGCCATTGTAGTTCCGATAATGGGTATTGCTGTTTCAGTGTTACATAATAATTATATTTAACTATATTATTATTGTTACACTATAGGACGTTTTTAACCCTTTCTTTATTGAATTATAATTATCACTTTGCTAGATCAAAATAAAATTACATACATTGTTTTAAATCAGATATGGTTATGTGCAATTAAGTAAATGCAAATAAAAAATCTGAACTGTATATTTCATTCAATATTGTTTTAGAGAACATAAAGATTCGCTTCTTCGAGTTGGGTCCTACTGGAGACGAGGTGTGGTCGGCAGAGGGCGCATTCTTACAGACCGACGTACACCACCAATACGCTATTGTTTTTAGGTAAAATATCTTTCACACATTTCCTTAATTTAATTGATAACTGTGACTAGAGTAGCCTTACGTTCTTAGGACATTTGAGTTAAAATTGTTTTCCTATTCCCGGGGATATGAAGATATCCACGTGCACTTTTGGACGTTTAATTCAAGTCACACTTTTATATTTAAATGCTTGAATTTAAAAAAAAATTACGTACACCTACAGGTCACAAATGGAGGGCCATAAAATACAGATAGCTCGAAACAGTTTCCAGGAAGTATACTTAAAACAATTTTTTTCGTAATTTACATTACGTAATATCCTGTCACGTCATTACGCGATGTTATAGGACGCCGAAGTACCGAGACCTCCAAATAACAAGTGACGTGAATGTGTTCGTGGAACTGCTACGGCCGAGCGACGGACGGACGAGCGAGCCGCGCGAGTTCACGTACAAGGCGGACCCCGTTTACAGACAGAATAAAAAGAGGAAAGCTAACTCGTCGTATTCGTCAATCGATTCAGGTATAGATAAAAACGTATTAATTTAATTATAGCGTATAGGTATGAGAATTGTAACTGACGTAAAAAGTACTGTAAGTAAAATAAACAAAATTTTCAATAAAGCTTAAAACTATTTAAAAATCAGAATAATATCATAACTTAAGAACTGTAAGGTTCAGATATAAAATGTTTTTATACATCGATTATATCTTCTTAGTATACGTTATGATTATGTATTTAATGCCATGCTGGCAAACACTGATTGGCTTTTATTTCTCTGTAGGTATATACAGTATACTGTATATCTGCTAATATAGTTTGACTATCCTATATTTTTTACGATATTTTCAGGTGGATCTCTGAATAGCATCGATATGCCACTATCAGCCCAAATTAACGTAAGTATAAACAGTGATTATTTTTTATTAATATGTATTTTCATTTATAGATACACAAATAAAAAATTTCATAGCATATAAATATTATTTTTAACGTTCAAATCGTATGTCATTTTATTATTACAATGTCGGATGGATGGATACGTATCGCACACCTTGATAATAACCCCACTAAATCAAAAAGTATACATTTTGAGTTTGTGGTATTTTCGAATACCTACATGGAGATGTAACTCGCGTAACGATAACGTCAACCGTTGTCGAGAAATAAAACAATATACAAATAAAATAATTCAATAATCTTATGAAAATGTTACCTTTATGCATGTATCATCACATTTATGATATCTGTCTTAACTTTACTAAAATCAGTTTTTCGGCATTTCTGGAAAATTACGTTTTTTGATTTACCGTAGTCTTCATCTAGGGGTGCGATATCATTTATTTTTCAATACTTATCGTAGCATTCATTTCACAATAATTAGTGTTGGCGTTTCATATAATTGTAAGATATACGTAAATATTACAGTTCACGTCTTAATTGCGAATTGATAAATGATAATTATGTATATTCGAATATTTAAATTTTCAGAACATTAACAAAAACATGGATATGGGAGCCGTGAAGCACGAACAGATGGTGGATATTAAAATAACTAATAATGTAAGTTTTGTATAATAGAACCTTCATCGATACATACAAATAATAGTGTTCACTGTACACTTTCAGACCATGATCATGTAGTTAGTGTTACTAACTCTAACTATGATTAGAGTAACTATCACATATAGTACAGATTGTACGTGCAATTAAATAAAAGTGAAACATGTGTTGATCTTGACTACTTTTCAAAAGGTTCCGGGTTCGATTTTCAGCTAAATTGATGAGATTGAGTTTCTATTCTCGGTCTGGGTGTGTAGTGTAAGGTAGTGTGTTTGTGTCATCCTACTTCCAACTAATATTATGAATGTGAAAGTTTGTAAAAATATTTGGACGTCCTTCACGCTCTAACCGTTGAACGGATTAAGCTGAAACTTGGCGCACAAATAGTTTGCATCCCATAGGACATAGGATAGATTGTGTCCCAATTATAGGTTTCCTTGGGATAAATCCAATAAATTTTTTTACTACTTTTACGCGGGCGTCGTCTAGTACGTACATAAAAACATACGCCTTCCTTGCTAGCTTACTTAGGCTTAAGAAAATTGTCTTTTATAAAGCCCATGATATGATAGGTTTTGCCTATCGATACTTTAGGTAGTTTTATTGTAACATGTTTGTTAATTTTTCAAATTCATCTTGTGTTATTTAGGGCCTGTTACACAATCGTTGAGTCAAGTTCTAAGTAAGCTACTTTGAACTTATTTGCACGGTAATTTCACTTTAATTTACGGATGATTGTATAACGTATAGAGAGTTAACGGAAGGATTTACTTTCCGAGTAGCTTACTTTATAAATAACTACTGACATCTTTACTTATCAATTGTGAAACAGACCATTAGATTATTTAAAATTTTTGACATTCGTTAAGTGAGCTATTGGTTCCTAAGACGAATTTGCGTAGTGAGGTAGAATGTTGTATATACCAGATACCTCGAGTGCCGCAAGTGTCGAGCACTCACGAGAGTCTGATGGCGCAGGCGCTCATGCACGACCTGAGCGGCGCCGTCACGTTGTACGCCGCGCCCGCGCCCGCGCCCGCCGCGCCCGCCGCGCCGCTCATACACTTCAACACAGAACAACCGACACAGAACAGGTACTATAATACTATACTACACTACTAACTATACCTCGTTTTTTTCGTCCTGATTTAAAAATTACTTACGAAAAAGTAAAGTACAAAGTACTTACAAAGTGCAATCTTACAGTGTCTTTTTATTTTAATTATCGATTTAAAAATAAGATAGACACAAATTAAAAAAAGTTAAAGAATAAACAATAATTTCATGTTAAAATAAATTTCTGTATACTTCTAAATATTTATTTCAATTAATGAAATAACTATAAGTAGTGCCAAAATTGTTTACTTTTTAAATCTCGACGAAAAAAACGAGGTACACAATTTTATTAGTAATGATTAAGTACCTAGTCAGCCGGGCCTTAGTGAGCCGAGCCTTACTCGGCATATTATTTTTAATATTGGCTACGACGAATTAAAATAAAATCGTGTCGATCGTTGTCATGGCAAAAGTTGTCGATGTCAAAAATTATTTTGTCGAAATAAAAAAAAAATGTTCATAATCTAAGCATACCTTTAATAAAATTTCTTAGAAATACAAAATTTATAAGTTAGACCCTATCATAGTTGTATTATTCGTGTAAATGGAAGAGGACTTAAATTGTTTATTTTTTGTTGTACAGTTCAGTAGGTCCTCCAGTGTTACAGTTGGACTCTACTGAAATGGAATCCATTCTGAGAGCCAGCATTCCACCCGAAGAAAGAGAACAGTTTGGCGATTACACTCTTGGTAATATTAAATATTATTTATATTTATTGACGTATTATCGATATGAATTATTAGTTGTTACTTTTGTTTGTGCAATATTGATCTTTTACGGCAACTATAGACTGAAATGGAAAATTGTTTTTTTTTCATAGTATTCTAATTAACGTATTTAATGAAAATTATTTTCAATATTTTACTGTATTTGCTGTCATAGATTTGCCCAAAGTTATGAAATTTATTTGAACTGGCAACACATCTATTTTCATTTATCTTGATCTATTTCTAGTTTAGTATCTCCTAATTTTATTGTAATAAATATCGACATTTTTCTACTCCTACTGTATCAATGGTATAAACAAATCATGTAGATAACTGTCTTCAATACACTTGAAATCAGAATTAACCACCTTTTTCTTTTTTTAGATTTCTTGAAGTCATTTGACAGTTTTCCGGTGAGTTTTGTTTTAATCAAAGCCTACAGAATTTAATATGTAATTAATTTCATAATATACTTAATATAATTATATTTATAGTATCTTTATAATAATCTGTTGTATTTATTACAGCTAAACAAGATGACAATGTTTACATCCGATTCTGGTCGAGCAAAGGTCTGTATAAATATAAATATTACTTTATTACATAATATACCTACCTCTCTTATTTTAACTCCTATCAATATTATAAAAAATATGATAAAGGTAATGTTTTGGTTATTTTTTGATGATTTGAGTCCAGGACATAGTCTCTCTAAATACCAAATTTAATTCGAATGTATTCAGCCTGTTATAAAAATGTATTTTAATATCAGACGTTGCCTAGCTTAGTGTCAAGTTCCACGGTTTGCGCGTTAAAGATAAGCAAACATGCAAATATCGAAACATGAGAAAATCAAATTCGAAAGCATTTATTCATATGGGTATCTAAGATAGATTATTGAGACGAAAATTATGAAGATTTTAAGCAAGTTACTTTTAACAATAAGAAGTAGATTATTCATGTAAATAAAACTTCCCAATAGGATACCAAAGCGCCTGCCTCGCAAAATGCTAAGCCGGTTGTTGAAGATGGGCAATTGAATAAAAGCAATGAATATTCAGCGTTTTATACAGCAGAACATGGAGTTGAAGTTAAAAAGGTAAAATACATGTTTATTTTTAATATAGTTTCATTACATATCATTAAAATATGGCTAATGTAACGTTCAACCCCGCAGCGGGAATATACATCCATGTTATTGCATTTGGACAGCGTTGGACGGCTTGAGTTATACGATATGTGACGTTTTTATTTACGTATTATGAAGTGTATGTTACTTTTATATGTACTGTATATTATTGTGTATATTTTAATAATACATTTTATTAATAAAACTAACCAAAGTAATCGAATAGCGAATCCATTACAATGTAAAAAAAAATTTGGTTACTAAAGCAGAATTAATTTCATGTATCGCAGGCGCTATGGATAACATAGAAACACATGAATACACTCAGAGCTAGAATAGAATATTATCTTAATTATTAATTTTTTTGTTTGGAATCAAACCCAGGACCTAGAATGGCGGTCCGGTTATCGTCAATACTATGAGTTATAAAAATATGTTCAAGCGATCTAAAAAAAGCGACCGTATATATTACAAAATAATAACTCTTTGCCACAATATTCGCTTCGCTATGTGTTAGACAAGGGCTTAAATTGTTTGCGGTTTAGTTGGCTTGGTTTATTGGCAGTTCAAAAAAAATTGCCATAATCCATTATTTTATGTGTCAGTTACCTTTTTGAGTTGCTTAAGTTAGTTTAATATTTTTTTTAGTCTTATTTTATATATAATTATGCTTTTTCATTTCCCCTACATCTACACGTTAATTATTTAAATATTATTACCAAAGATTCTTCGTTCCTTTAATATTAAGTATTTTACTCGTCCTTCATATAAACTTAATAACGATAAACTTGTTTAATGGTAATATTTGAATTTGGTTGCACGGGGGAGGGGTGCAGTTAAATTCAAGTGCTATCATTAATTAGGTTTAACGTTTAATTATACAATTATACATTCTTCGTATAGAATCTAACGTCATAATTGTATAACTCATGTCGTCCCTCTCTGTCCCCTTACAATAAGTGTCTGTATATGAAACAGCTAGTGAAGGAGCTCTGTGAGATAATAAGAAACAAAACGGGCTACAAGAAGCAAACTGTCAGAGAAAAATTGGAAAGGCTGTTCGAAATGAGACTCTCCAATGGTGATACGTAAGTTTTATACAATTTTTGTACGTAAATATATTATTAATAATAATGTTATACATTAAATAAGTTACGTTAAGTATTGTATGACCACTCTATGGACTTAAAAAAATATAGTTATCAATTTTATATATATGTATGTAATATTATTGAAAATGCGAAATTTTCACACAGGATTTTGTAGAAGGGTTTTCTAAACAAATATACAAAATTTCATAGATGTATGCTTGTCCGAGCGTAGCTCCGAAACTACTTATCGGATTTGGACCATTCTTTTAAATCTTCAATCAGTCAACAAAGGAGTGATAGTCTATCGGTTTGAACGTTGATCAATCCCAACGGAAGCCCTATGTTCGAATCCTACATCATGCATGTACAAAAGATATTATATTTATAAGAAATTAATTCTCAGTTGCTTCGGTAAAGGAAAATATCATGAAGAAACCTGTACACCTAAGAGTTCTCTGTAAAGTTCTTAAATGTGAAGTCTGCCAATCTGCACTAGGCCAGCATGGTGGACTATGACCTGTACCCCTCACATTGTGAGAGGAGACTTGAGCCCAGCAGTGGGATAATCATTGGTTGTAATGATGATGATGATGAATGAGTAATTTAATTCATAATAAGCCTTTTATACATACAGTTTCCTACACATGACGCTGTGTAGCAACCAGTCGAGCTTGGAATACATAGTGAAGCTCATTCACAGTATGAGGATGACGCACCTTCTCAACTTGAGGAATCATCGATTAAGAACTATCTTGCATCTCGCTGTCAAGAACGACTCGCCGAAACTCGTCTCATTCCTTGTTTCAAAAGGTACGTCAATAAATTATATGAATTAAACATACACTGTCGACTATGAAATTTTTTGAATTTGTTTTTTTTAGGTCAAAGTTTTAATTCTCTTTCACGATCACTATTTGCGTTTTAAGTTAACCTAACCTAGCCTACTCTATAGTATTATTTATGCACAAGTTATTTTTATCGAGTCTACGCTCTCTGCCATGAAAAATATTTTGTTCAAAGTTCACCTATCCTATCCTATATGTTGTATCTGTGTGCTAAAATCCTTTAAATCCCATGATTAGCTTATGAAGGAGTCGCAAACATCCAAACATTTTTACAAACTCACATTTATATTACTAGTATTTTTTTTAATGTTGATTTTTGATCAGGTTGTGACCCTATGGCGGAAGATAACGAGGGCAACACGGCGATCCACTACGCCGTGCAGCACCAGCCGTGTTTGGTGGCGCTCCTCGACGCCATACAAGAACACAATGTGCCCTACGACATCAATGCTTATAATAACGGTGAGATGATTCTCTTATTACATACTAGACGTCGCCCGCGGCTTCGCCCGCAAAAGAGTAGCTTAAAAAAATATAGGATTTATCCCAAGGGAATATAATTCGGGATAAAATGTATCCTATGTTCTATTCCTGGATGCAACCTATCTTTGTACCAAGTTTCAGCTTAATCCGTTCAACGGTTAGAGCGTGAAGGAGTATCAAAGGAATTGACATACATACGATCGAAAAATAATAAACATCAGGTACTCTCCGTCTGACTCAGTGCACCGTTGTACTAAAAACCATGTATGTAAAGATCCCTACTAATATTATAAATGCGAAAGTAACTTTGTCTATCTGTCTGCTACGCTTTCACGCCTAAACCACTGAACCGATTTTGATGAACTTCGGTATGAAGATAGAACTTAACTTGGGAAAGGACATATGATACTTTTTATCGCGAAAACATCGCGCGATATAACCGAATTCCACGTGGACGAAGCCGCGGGCGGAGAGCTACGGAAAGCTATACCTCGTTTTTTACGCCGTGATTTTAAAGGTAAACAATCTTGTCACTACTTTTATTCATTTCATTAATTAAAAAAAATATTTAGAAGCATGCAGAAATTTATTTTAACATTCAATTATTGTTTATTCTTAATTTTTTTTTCATTTGTGTCTGTTTTATTTTTAAATCGATAATTACAATAAAAAGACACTGTAAGAT
>LGAG01000264.1:411484-425976 GCA_001278395.1 Lerema accius | reverse complement strand
TATTAATTGCAAAAAAAGAAATACATAGCATTTTTTCAAGCTAGTAGTATATCCCTCAATTTATCATAAATATCCCTCAATACATCATTTATATCAATGGTTCCCTTTTTAAATTAGATTATTTTTCTTTTCAGATAGTAAGAGAACACTACTTACGTGATGATTTGCTGTGTGGCTCTCGAGCCTGCAATGTTTGTCCGCACAAGGATGATGAATACATTCTGGACTCCCATCCAAAGTCAATTTGTACTCTATTTGAAAAAGAACACTATCTGATATTAGATACTAATGTAATCTTGCATCAAATAGATGTACTAGAAGAGGATGCTTTGACCAATGTAATAATTTTACAAACTGTCTTGGAGGAAGTGAAACATCAGAATACAGCAATATTTAGGAGAATCTTGGATATTATTGCCAATAAGAAGAGAAATTTTTATTCCTTTGTGAATGAACATCACCAGTTAGTTATTTTAAAATATATATCAAGAAATCTTAAATACAGTCGTATATAAGATATTATTTTACATCAAAGAATTGTTGATAAATGATGGATCTATCAAATATGCAACATAATTGATCATAATGTAATTTATATATCCTTGTCATTACACTTGCTTACAAGTGGTGTTTATTTTTTCAGTGATACATATATAGAAAGAAAGCCAGGAGAAGTAATCAATGATAGGAATGACAGAGCTATTCGTAGGGCAGCCAGCTGGTACGCAAGCCACTTATCAATAAATTCAGTTGTCGGAGACTTTCCAAAAATTGTGTTACTTACAGATGATGAAAAAAATAGAAAATTGGCACAAGACGAGGGTATAATATCATGCTCAGGTATGTTGACTTGTCACAGTTACTGCAATTAAATTCTTTTTCTTTTTTTCAGTTTTTCTTAAGTCTCAATCCTATACATATAACATTATGTTTGTATCTTCTATTTATACAACATTCAAGCAGACCTATTTAAATTACCCCTATTAGTATGGTCTGTCACATTGAAAAGCTTGATTATAACTCTATAATGAATTGTTAATCAAATCATTTAAGTTCCCTCTCAAATATGGAAAAGGTTTTGTTTTCTTCATATCAAAATCAATTCACTTGTTAAGGAAGTAGTACCATGAAGAAACAATACAGAAAGATTTTATGTAATTATTTTATTAAAATTCCAGTAAAAGATTATGTTGAAAATATTGTTGGATTTCCTGGACTAGTGGACAAATTGTCTAAGAATGTAGTGCCGGAGAGTTTATCCAAAGATGCCTTATATCCAGCACATTTGACTCCAACCCAAATACACGCTGGAATTCGAAGCGGAAAGTTACACCAGGGCATTTTCTTTGCATCCAGATACAACTATCTTGAAGGAACTGCAGTCGTCAGTGGATATGAGAAGCCAGTATGTTGACAATTATTTTAAAATTAAAGTTCCTACTAATACTTATGGGATTCTAAACGAATGCAGAATGTTAATGCTAAAATACATTTATTTACATACAATCATAAATTTAATTACCTATAACTGGGTTCTACTTCATTTCAATTAGGGTATAAACATGATTTATAACAAGCATGTACTAAAAATTGTTCTGTTGACAATTACTCTTAGTAAACTTACAATTCGATTTGGTTAAGTGAAATGAGTCATGATTTATATGAACTGTATTAAAATTGTGATTTTGCTACAGAGAGTTTTTGGTTCTTAGGTATTGCTACAAGGCCATGAGGGAATTAACAGAGCAGTTGACGGTGACAGTGTAGCTATTGAGATCTTCCCAATAGAAGAATGGAGGAAGCCTAGCGATATAGTTCTAGAAGATAAATCCGAGGACCCTGGTGATAACTTGGAAGAAGAAGACCTTCTCAATACTGATAAAGAAAAAGATTCAAAAGTTGCTAGTGATGAAATAACACCAACTGGGAAAGTTGTTGGGATTGTCAGGCGAAAATGGAGGCAGTATTGTGGGATTTTATTACCCAGTAAATTGCCAGGTGAGTGAAAATATTTTTGTTACATTTGTGTTTTAGAGTTGTATCACTTTGTCCAAATATTATCACACACTTTTAAACACATATTATTAGACACTTAGTCATCGCTTTTTTACATTATAAACCAGTTATTGTTTTGTAGATACTTACTTTTTTCGATTCTTGTGTTTATAGAGATACAGTGAGTATATTGTATGATGGTACATGGATATACAAATATATAATATACATATAAATAAAAGGCAAATGACGTACAATCTATCTTAAATGCTTCTATTTCAAATGCAAAAAAATTGTTTTTCCATATTTATTTACGTACATTAAGTATCTAAATCGTTATTATTATAATAATTAAATAGATAAATTAATTAATATTTTTAGACTACCTGAAAACTTTTCATTCCTGCTATTTATATTATATTTTATGCAGGTGCGGTCAAACATTTGTTCATTCCTGCGGAGAAGAAAATACCGCGTGTTCGAATAGAAACTCGGCAGAGTGAGCTGTTGGCCACACAACGTATTCTGGTGGCTCTCGACTCCTGGCCGAGGAACAGTCGGTACCCTCTAGGGCACTTTGTTAGGGCCCTTGGAGAAATTGGTAAGGTTCTAAAATATTATTAGGTTCTAAATGATACAACATAATAAGTTATTAATCAAGCTAAATCGGTTTTAAGTGCGGTCTACCAGAGAGATACTGATAGAGAAATGTGAATAATTATTTGCTTTCCCTGTTGCCTATTACTGGCCAACAGTGAAACGATTTTGTCATTCGCAATTCATAGATCAATCACAATGAGCTCCTCCGCCGTGCTTACTTCAGAGTTTAGTCTGGAATGTTTCATAGTACAAATTATGACATTTGTGTAATGGGTATGATTTTGTTGATTTTAGGCGATAAGGATGCAGAAAATGAAGTGATTCTGTTGGAACATGATGTCCCTCACGCGAGTTTCAGTGAAGCGGTGCTAGCCTGCTTACCTCCAGACGACTGGACTATACCGGAAGAGGTCACTATAACTTAATAATCAGTTTGTCTCTTTTAAAGTTAGAATAGATTAAGTTTAGGTTACGTTTTCTTAATTAAAACAGAAAGGAACCATGTACAGCGGGGTTCCTTTGACATGGAATAATTTTTTATACTACAGATATGTTACGTTTATAGTAAACAAATAAAGTTTCCCGCGCAAGCGTCCGTATCGCTTTTACGATAATTATTTGCTGTCGTTTGTACAAAAAAACAGTCCAATTGGGTCGCTTTCGTGTCTTCACGATGACAGCACTTATAACATATCTGCTTATTTTTATATGAAACGAATTTTTTTTTTATTTAAACTGAATATACTGTATTGTTACAGGAAATTAAGAAACGCGTAGACCTGCGTTCGCTATGC
The DNA here is from genome assembly GCA_001278395.1 of Lerema accius. Classification (NCBI taxonomy): domain Eukaryota; kingdom Metazoa; phylum Arthropoda; class Insecta; order Lepidoptera; family Hesperiidae; genus Lerema; species Lerema accius. Next base: position 422,587 of record LGAG01000264.1, on the reverse strand, counting down.
GTGTGTTCAGTGGACCCGCCGGGCTGTACCGATATTGATGATGCTCTGCACGCGCGCCCTCTGCCAGGGAAGACTGCCAACGGACTAGATAGATACGAAGTGGGCGTACACATTGCTGACGTCACACACTTTGTAAGACCCGACACTGCATTGGACAAGGAAGCCGCTGTAAGATCTACTACGGTGTACTTGGTCGGACGAAGGATTGATATGGTGCCTGGTATGTCTGTCTTTACTATTTCTGTGGTCGTATTTCTACTATAACTTATGTTTGGACTAGAGACTAGCATCAGTGCTACGAAAAATCATCTATTTTATATAATTTTACTAGAAATCGCCGGCGGCCTTCGCCCGCGTAATTTTCCCGTTTCTGGCACATTTTTTTTTGCTGCTCCTCTCATATTCATCTTAGCGTAATGTTATATAGCCTATAGCCTTCCTCGATAAATGGACTACCTCACACTAAAAGACTTTTTCCAATCGGTCCAGTAGTTCCTGAGATTAGCGCGTTCAACAAACAACCAAACACACTCTTCAGCTTTATAATATTAGTATAGATTAGTAAGTGTACGAGCCGAGAGTACGTACATTTTTATGTATCAGCATTTTTAATGCTGCAATACTTTTTAAGTTCAAAATATATTGTAAATTATTTCTTGATTATTATTTCAGAATTACTCAGTTCTAATCTGTGTTCGTTGCGCGGCGGAGAGGAGAGATTGGCGTTTTCCTGTATGTGGGAAATTGATGAGAATGCTAATGTTTTGTCTACTAAGTTTCACAAAAGTGTTATAAAGGTAAGTGCTATAAATAATGTGTTATAATAATATAAATGGGTTAGTGCAAAAAATTATGCAAAAAATTTCATTGGCATTATCATTGCTTATTTCATAAATTAACAAGTTTTAAGGCTTCATAAAAAATTGCAGTTTATTAGAGTTATATTACTATGATGTATTAGAGTGTACATTATAAATTATAATCAATGCCTGTCTGTTTATTTGTTCCAGTCGCGAGCTGCTATGACGTACGAACAGGCGCAGATTGCTATCGACGAGAGTGCCCGCAACGATGATATTGCAAACTCGTTGCGGATCCTCAACAAATTAGCTAAGAAACTGAAGCGAGGTCGTTTGGATAACGGAGCACTGTTGTTAGCCTCGCCCGAGATACGATTTGAGGTATATTATCTTTCCTTTTTTTTTCTTACTTCAAGACTACATTTGTGTCTCATTTTATCTAAATAAAGAAGTTAATGTTCTCATAAATAAATGCAAAAAACTGAATTTTGTACATATTTTTATTAAATTTCAATTATTGACGTAGTTAGTATAGCAAATATATGTAGCCCAAAAATAATATTGTAATCTATAACAATCCCACTTCTGAGCTTGGTTCTGAGCTGCCAAATGCTGATTGAAAATCAAGTTTGTTTTTCTTACATGCAATTTCTTTTTGTTTTTTTTTTTATGGTGTGAGTATAGTAAAATTCAACTCGTGTATTATTCTATCCACTGTTATAATATTGAAAATAAAATAAAAATTAAAAATATTTTGACACATCCGTCACAAACGAATCTATATTTCCAGGTGGATTCAGAAACCCACGATCCGATAGACGTGCAAGCGAAAAAGATGCTAGAAACAAACTCTTTGGTGGAGGAGTTCATGTTGCTGGCTAACGTGAGTGTGGCGGAGAAGTTAGCAGCGGAGTACCCGCAGGTGGCGCTGTTGAGACGACACCCCGCCCCCAAGCCGGCTAACTTCCACGGATTTCTGAAAGCTGCAGCACAACAGGTTGGTTTTACATTTTTATACCTCGTTTTTTTCGTCGTGATTTAAAAAGTTCGTCGTGATTTAAAAAGATGTAGGGGCACACCATCTATAGAAATATGAGCGCGCTCCCTATACCTCGTTTTTTTCGTCGTGATTTAAAAAGTAAACAATCTTGGCACTACTTTTATTTATTTAATTGATTAAAAAAAAATATTAAGAAGTATACAGAAATTTGTTTTAACAATTGTTTATATTTAAATTTTTTTTTGTGATGTCTTTTTTTTAAATTGATAATTACAATAAAAATACACTGTAAGATTGTTTATTTTTTAAATCACGACGAAAAAAACGAGGTATACATTAAAATACTTATTGGTTCCTAGTGGGACCACCCTCTCCTTGTTTAGAAACGAAAGTAAAACTAAAAAAGTAGGTTAAGTTCTTCCTTACATCAGCTCTCGGCCAGTGAAAGTCCCGTCGGAATCGGTCCAGCCGTTCCAGAGATTAGGTAGAGTAAACAGACAAAATTTGAACTTAAATTTGAACATTACCAACAGACACTTCAATTTTATTAATTTTTGAAGATTGGTTTTTTTATGTAAAGATTACTCGCAATTTATTTATTTTACAATTAATTGTCGCAGGGTTTTGAAATAGACATATCGACCAACAAATCGTTCTCCAAATCGTTGGATGAAGCTGTCATACCGTCGCGGCCGTTCTTCAACACACTCCTGCGCATCATGGCGACGCGCTGTATGCAGCAGGCCTTATACTTCGCCAGCGGGACTAAGACCCACGAAGAGTTTTATCATTATGGACTCGCCTGCCCTATTTACACACATTTTACGTCGCCCATACGAAGGTGAGTTGCATACTTTTATGGTGTTTGTATAGTTTCAAGCACGGAAAGAACTAAGTGGAAGGCGCATTTGGGCGTGGCCCTGTAGCTACAATTAGTAACAATGTTCATGTTCGTGTAACGGATTAAGGGATAATATAATCTAAAGTTAAGATTATTATAATATAAAGATACTGCTAAGTTAAAGTATTATACAGTAACCACGTAAAGAATATGCAGATGTATGAAACTTTTTTTTTTGTGTCCCATTATAATTATTTCTGGTACTAATCTATTTAGTTATGTACACCATTAAAACCTGAAATTAGAACTAATAATAGAATTATAGTGCAATGGTATAGTTTATTTCAAGATAAATCTCTATGAGCAGACCTGTAAAAATATATTTCATGGTAAAACAGATTTTTTATATTATTGTCGTAGGTACGCGGACGTGATAGTGCACCGTCTGCTGGCGGCGTGCGCGGGCGCGGACGTGACGCACGCGGCGCTGCTCGACACGCGCGCCACGGACGCGCTGTGCGACAACCTCAACTACCGCCACCGCCAGGCGCAGCACGCCGGCCGCGCCTCCGTCGCGCTCAACACACACGTACGACGCTTTATACAGGGAGTCTCGAAAACTAGTGTCAAGCGGGATCTTAGGAAAATAACATCACTAGGGCTGTTCATAATGTATTGATTTATAAAAAAAAAATTCACATTTAGATGAGTATGAAAGGTATATAGTTCACCTTGTTAAAAAAAATCAAGGTAATATCTCAATTTTTCTTTGATTCCATAAAAAATTCCAAAAAATACAAAACAGAAACAAGTCGATAATTACGCATAATTGCGGAACATACATAAGGGTGATTCGGATAGTTGTATTGATGTTCTTTTACTAGGATGCCGCTTGACACTACTTTTTGGGACTCCCCAGTACATTCATCATCTATATCACAATCTACTGTCCCACTGCTGGGCTCACGTCTCCTCTCAGGTGAGCGGTACTGGCCATAATCCACGCTGGCCAAGTGCGAATTGACAAATTGACACACCTTTGAGAACTTTCAGGCGTGCAGGTTTTCTCACGATGTTTTCCTTCACCGAAGCAAGTGATAGTTAGTTTCTAATACACACATAACTTTTTGAATTACAGGTACATGCAAGTGTACAAACCTCTAGGCTATCATAGCTTATATTGGTCACATTATACATTATATAATTGTATATAATATTACTTGAAGAGTAAATAAGCGTTTCTTATATTAATGCGTTTACAACCAGGATTACATCTCAAATTACCAACCATGTGAATGATGTAAAAATGTATGAATGTCGTTTGAATTTTTGTCTTTATAGTTGTTTTAATTTCAGATACTGTTCAAAAATCGTGTGGAAGTGGAATCCGCAGTGGTGCTCGCGGTGAAGAGGAACGCGCTTCAAGTGTTGATCCCGAAGTACGGTCTCGAAGGACCATTGTATTTGCCCTCCGACAAGTTCTTGTACAATGAAGAGGTTTGTTCTTCAATTTAATACTGTCTGTTACATTTATTTTGCTTTTCTTTTTTGTATATTATGAGAGGTTTAAAATCTTTTGAAGATACAAAATTCGTATTGGTATTACTTACGAATGGCTTGCCAACACAAATAACACATCACTAACACCATTGACTCGAGAACAAACATTTAATTTTATCTGTCACATAAATATCTGCCCCCACCGGGAATCGAACTCAGGACCCCTGGCTTTGCAAGCAGGGTCACTACCAACTAGGCTACGGGGTCGTCAAAATTTAACAAAATTGCTGTATTACAGTCTATTCTATTTTTTTTTTGTTTTTTCAGGAACACATGCAGATATGCGACAGCGTCATATTGAAGACATTCGACGAATTGACCGTGCGATTGTCGTTGGACAGTACCAACTTGCAACACCGTAAGCTAGTGTTCCAGCTTGTAGAACCCCATATACCGGGTTTTAGTGTAAAACCCGATGGAACTGAATCCATGGAAGTCATTGAAATACCCGATGACGAAACTCCCATAGCAAAGGAACAACCCAAAAGGAAAAATGAATTAGGCGGTAAGACTAAAAAGAAAAAGACGAAAAAGTAGTATAAGTTCATGATTTTATACTTGAAGTATAAATAAATTATCGTTTAATATACAGTGAGTTTTATTCCGTATGTCCGAACTTTACAATATTTTATTAAGTCGTTTTGTAAAGGTAATTATTTGAATGTCTAAGAACTTAAATTTTTGTACAAAATCTGTCAAAAATAGAAACAACAGATGTAGTATAAAGCTTTTAGAATTAGAAAATATGTATAATAATTAGTTATTAGTCATATTATACTTACTGTTTAACATTCTAGGACTACAAATAGGCAAGATATAACAAAACATAATATACGAACAATGTGTTTCCGTACATTATATTTGTACTGATATTGAGTTATTGAGCAACCGACTGCCGAGTTTCGACCTCATACTAAATCGAGCGCGACGCCACCGGTTTTTGATGAAACTGTTAGATTTATTTTATGTAGGCACATGCAACCTTCTGTCTTTGGGGAACTAACAAATAAAATGATTGATTCATTATGAGCTGACTATCACTCGCACATTTTTGTTGGGTCATAGAACCAAGCCTGGGGAAATAAACTTAAAATTGAATATGCCCCTAAACTCGTTGCGTTAGTTATGTGAAATTCGACGTCGCATCGGAGGCGGACTTACGATTGTTGTACTGGGAGGTTTTAACGATACAGTTGACGACGAGCCCTGTATCTCAGATTCTTCACTTGGTTCGGAGGACTCCGAAGGCTGTATAATAGTGGGGATAGTGACGTTGCTGGCTGACGGATGCGCCTGCGCAGCGATGCGAGCTAGCTCTTGATCGATCTTGGTGACTAGTTGGTCGACGGCTTGGGGCCACCGCGCCGCCGGCACGCCGTGAGAGGGCGCCAGTCGCGCGTCCGACATCACAGCCAATCGCACTGTGTCGGCGTACTGCATTACTGTTAGTGACATACCTGGAAAATATTTGAATGTGGAATAACAGAACTGTTTTGGGTTAAACAAAGTTTTCATTTATTATGGTAGAGAATTAATACATTTTTCATTCATCATTGAGGTAGGTATTAGTTTTGACAATTTTTTTGTCACTACTTTCGTAGTAGAATTTACATTATAGTACAATCAAATAATTACTAACCGATTTTTTTTCAAAAACTAAAACAATCTCGATTTTCTATACTCACTGATATTAGCCTGAGGTGGCCGCCAGTAAACGACGTAGTCAACAGTTTGGCCCCATAGCGTAGTATGAGGAGGCGTGTCCGGCGGCGCGTTGATCTCTGCGTACGACACGGCATAGCGTCTCGACAGCAGATTGAGAGCGAGACGTGCGAGGGGCGAAGGCACGGACCGAGTTAGGGCTCCGTAGCGCGCCTGCGCCGCCCACGCCCCCGCTATAGCTCCCTGACGACTACACGCTTCTTTGACCACTGATGAAATACGACGAGGGGATGCTCCCACGGGCAGAGAGAGGCAGACCATACCTACAATGAAATTGGAGAAATTTCTTTATTTTATTTGTATTAGCGCCAGTTTGCAATTTGATTTGTACGTGTACAATGTCCAAGGTGCATTATTACTGTTGCAAGGATTTTTCTGTTATTATTATGTTGGAAAGCTTTCAAATCTTCAAAGGCAAGTTCGGTAAATTAAACAGCATAATTGTTGTAGCCCAAGTGAGGATTGCTTTCAATTACGTCCGTACCTCCTGTTTGAGATTTCTTATAGTTCTTTCCATTTCCCTCCGCAAAAGTATAGAGGAACTCTTCGGAGGCAGCGCGTGCAGTAACTAATACAGTATCAGGTGCGCTGTTCTGTGTGTGCTCGAAGAAGGCCCGCAAGGCCTCGGTGGCTGCGAACAAGGCCACGTCTGATGAGGACACAGCTAGCGCGCGCGCTGCCCGCTCGATGTTCGCTCGCGGTACGGGCCGGGACCAAGATGTCACCTAAGGAAACAATTAGATAATTCTCCTCTAACTGTATTAGGTACGTAAGTTTTATCTAACGTTCGGTACTAAACCTATTAAGGATTTCTTCTTATAGAAAGATGATGGTAATGATTGAAAATTTTTGGCCCTTTAAGTTCAATGCCACTCACCTTTCTTCCGCATAAATTAACGCATTGCAATAAGTGACGATTTCCATCATCAGCTCCGACTGTGTCCGTCCACAGCCTCGAAGGTGCTTTGTACGCTTGGATCACCCCTCTCCATGCCTCTGCCATTGCTCTAGCCCACAACTGAACCAGTTCTCCATATTTCCAAGTCATAGTATGCGATCGTCTAACATGACCTATGGTTCTCAGTTCATTTATTGCTAACAATTCGTCCAATGTTTTGAAAGGCAAGGTAACGATCGTCCGAGTTGTGCTCACAGCTGTGTCTAAAATCCTTTTCGGCCATTTGCGAGGATCTATTGTTACGAGAGGTGAGATTAAGATCTGAAAACCATGACAAACATTTTAAACTCAATATATAAATTTTATTTCCGAGCAGAGTAAAGCAATATGTCACCTTCGGTATCGTCAAGTTTCTTCTCTTGCACTCTCGCTGGATAGTAACTATCAATTTCGTTGCAGTAATAATGGGTTGTTGATCTCTATCACTGGACTGCTTTTTTGTTAGTTCCCGTAGCGCGCTTGCAGTAGACATCAGAACCAATCCTGCCACATGAAAAGCCCCAGGAAGAGTCTTGAGCGCGCGAGGGCTTTCCATAGGATCGTATTCCGAAATGAATTCGTTCCAAACATTTGATAAGCTTTCGTTTAATTTACTCCACAGCTCTGGTATAGCTGATGGTGATGGTATTAACTGTGCTAAAGGACTTTGTGGGGCTTGTTCTGTTTCGAGATTTGCCCTTTCCACCTGCGGCGTCTGTCTTATTAGAAGCAGATCGCCAATGTTGATTGACTTTTTTCCAGTAAGAAGCAGATGGTGCACTCGCACTAAGAAGTAATACTTTGGCTCTGGAGTCGCACATGGTATCACTATACATTGCCATGGAGGCAACTCGCTTGGGAAATATTTGGATATTATTTGGCTTACATAATCCTGAAAATATTAAAAAAATAACCAATTAATAAAATAAAGCATTAGCGTATAAAAAAACGTAAAATTAAGTGATTTGCAAGTTGGTAATTAAGGAAGTCATCTTAGATATTTTTCGTACTGCCACAAAAGCATAATTATTAACCCATCAAAACGGTTGCAAATAATGCTCTATGCGCCTTCGATTCTCTTTCCTCCGCGAAAAGTCCCATGAAATATAATAAATCCTCACCTGAATATTGGAGTCAGTCACAGGTCGTCCGCGATACACGCTGCTTGCGACTATGAAATGGTTCTCGGGCCTAAAAGGCACATGTCTGTCCCATGCATAGTTACCCCAGCACGACACCAGGGCTTGTCGCAACCTGGGGAACATCAAGTCTCCGTTTACATCGCGCCGATCTATCACATGTTGAATTAGTTGCTGTTTTATATCTTCAGCGTTAAGATTCCCTAGAACAATAACAATAGGGTACGGTTATTCATTAATGGTTTTCTTGTGATCTCATGGGTAGGTACTTTTCACATTGATTTGCGAGAATCGTGTTTGAACTGAAGTATACTTGTCGGTTAGTACAATAGAGTTTAAGTGCCTCGAAAGTTTAACTACTTCGCACTTTTAACTGTTATCTGACAAAGCATAAAGGTCTGACAAAGCATAAAGCGCTTGTCAATGGAAAAAAATCAGTGTAATTTTTTTATTTAACTTTCCAGAACGATCTACCTTCATCAATCCTAAGGATTTTCAAGTTACCATTTTCTACGAGTTATTCGAGAAACGTAGAAGAAGTTTTACCTCTGATTGAGAGCAACACATTGATGATGCCCTGGTTGCGATGCGTGTCTAGCAGAGACCGCACTGTGTCTGTTCGTATGAACTCCAACCTTGGATATCTACTGGACAGAAGTTTTATCCACAGATGTTTACTCACTCGGACCACTGTAAGAAAGCCATGAGTATATTACCTAAGTTACGTAAATATTGCTAGCTAATAGGCCAAGTAATGGTAGGCAAACCTAGCAAATGTCTACTTAGGAACTTGTGCGAAAATCTAGTAAAAATACTTCATAGATCATAATTATAAAAAAAAACTTCAATTAAAGAGTTGTTAATGTTTGGATTACCTTTTGTAAACAACGCCCAATTAAAAGAGTGACCTAGCGATAATAGGTATTACATAATACATTATCACTTATTAGTTACATAAACGACGCGAGCTAGGGAAATCCTATTTCAATATACTTTATTTGAGAAACTTTTTTTAAATTTTGGTCCTTCTCTGGTCTTTTCTGGCGCCTTATGCCTGAGCATTCCTTGCACTGCCCTATTTACGTCACTGGTCACTGCACCCTTTATGATCATCAAAAATTCGGGTTATGACGGCCTTGACTACCAGGTGTCACGCCTGCTTGTTTACATAAAAACTAGGCAGTAGCGATGCGTAACCAGTTGTTATTGGTGCAAATTAGAAAGTATTTTTTTTAGGTTAGCATAATTTGACTAAGCAAAAATTAAGTAAGTAGGTAGCATTTATTGCTGCTTTTGTCGTTAAGTAAATAAATAAAATACCCTCACAATAGCATTCTTAGTGTCGCGTCATCCTACTATCCTACTAATATTATAAATGTGAAAGTTTGTAAAGATGTTTGGATGTTTGTCCCTTCTTCACGCTCTAACCGTTGAACGGATTAAGCTGAAACTTGGTACACAGATAGGTTGCATCCAGGAATAGGACATAGGATACATTTTATCCCAATTATAGGTTCCCTTGGGATAAAATCAATATTTTTTTTATCGACTTTTCTGCGGGCGGAGCCGCGGGCATCGTCTAGTAGATAATAAACAGAAATACACTAAAACACACTTAGATCAAAAACAGATTATAAACTCGTCATCAAAATTTTTGTTTCGCTGGAAATCGAATCCAGGAATCTTTGAACGGCAGTCCGGTATGATAAACAATGTACCATACGGCTCGTCATGGTCTAGTGAACTATTTACTACGGGCTAAAGTCAAGAAAGAAATGTTGATACTGCTGATAATGACATAATAAATGGTAGTGATGGTAAAATATCTTACCGACGTACGACAACGCTATTGCCGGCAATGTAAACACCGCAATACAGAACGCACAGCATGTGTAAATCTCCTCAAGCAAGCGCGAACGCAAGCTTAGTGGCTCCCTCTTCATTTTGCATCGATGCTATACCACTTTCTGTAAAAAAATACCTGGATATAGATTACAATTATATCTAGGTACAAATAAAATATAACCTCGATAACAAAAGCTGTCTATAGCACTAAACACAGGTTAAGCTTAGTATAGTCATTAATAAGTTTCCAACCTTAATACGAGTATGTTTACATTAAAGTATTATACATAATACTTCACATTACGACCTTAGGCACATTTTTACAACCTATTTCTTTGCCTAGTTGCTCCTATCCATCTTATTTTAAAGTGAAATGCACCGTCGCCGGTACGTAGGTACCTACTTTCACTTGAATAGGATGCTTTCACTAAAGACGAGATATATTAGGTAAGTATAAAATGAACATCTTTATTATATTGATGTGACAATTTAGTAGATCAACAAACTGAACCTGTTCATTAATTATGTGGGACATTTTGTGGAGGGAAGGATTTGAGTCGAATCTCAGTAGCTAACCTTAATTTGGAGGAGGGGCGACTATCACATATTTTTTGCTGGATGCAGTAAAATTGCGAGAAAATTAAGTGGGTATAAGCAAGTGAAAAATTTACTTTATGAAATTTGCATTGAATTTACATTTTGAAAATTCCATGTAAGTTTGGGTGTTTGGAGAAGGACTTGTGTCCAACCTTTTTTTTTCTAGTTTATTTCATATTTGTCACTTGTAAAAATATTATATTTAACACAGGAGGTAGGTACAGATGGTGTTAAAAGATCGTAAATTTATTTTAGGACACAAATAAATTACATTAATCATTTCAGTTTATCTAAAGTTAGTAGGCATCGATAAATAATTGTAGGTACAATCAGTAAAGTGCGTTGACCTCTTAAAGTGCAATAATACATTGTGAAACGAATCATCATGAACAAACTAATGAGCCAATATGTTCCTTCTTCTAGATTTCACATAGAAAACTAACATTGTTAACACAGTTATTACTCAAAGCTTGTTTGATTGATTGACACATAAGCTATCAAATGGGTTTCGGCGGAATTGTATTGCTCTATTATGATTGTGCTAATTTATTTACGAGAATGTCTAAATTATTGTAGAATACAGAATAGGTACATATTATTATGACAAAGAATCTGTCCCCTAGCTGGCAAAACATCGAAAATCACGTTTACGTTTGTTTTTC
>LGAG01000264.1:390322-411109 GCA_001278395.1 Lerema accius | reverse complement strand
TGAAAATACAGAATTGTTCGGTAACCCTTTTAACCTGTTAACCCTTTTAACAGGGGGTTAATAACCGATACATTTCGATTATTAACCTAACCGAAAAGAACTCTGCTGAGGAGGCATGAAGCGCACTCCATTACGATGTTTCCATGTAAGTTGGTGCTAGTAAGTGGCCTTCGTGTTTCAAGGGTCACGTAAATAGGTACAATACCGGTTGAAATTATGAAGGAATGACACAAGCCATAGGGCTCTCATTGCTTCACCTACTACGATTATCAGATGCCATCTCGCTATGAAAGCTTTATGAGAGCACACCTTTGCTCTGAGTGCTTAATTTTGGTTATACCTACTCCAACAATATTTGTAAATACGCAATCCATGTACAATAATCAGACTAATTGTTCATCTTGACTCCTGCACTCGCGTGTACATGTGACCCTGTTGCACACGATAATGTTATCACTCCCTCTCACGACTCGTCATTTTAATTATTAGATATCGTCAAACAATCAAACAAATATCAAACGATAGATGACTTAGACATGGATATTTTTACTTGACTATAATCTATTTATAAGATAATGTGAGGGTTAGATCACGATAACTTATAGATTTTATCGAATGTCAAATCGAATTAATGTTTGTATAAAAATTGCGTTTGTCCGTTTACATTTAGGACTCGTTGAAGTGAAGCGTCTTTGTTTTTTAACCCCCTCCCATCGTGAGATATAATGAGATTCCCCTTAACCCTACTACACCTCTGCTCCCTTTCTATCATATATCCTTGTGGATTTTTGGACCTAAACTGTCTTGTGAGAACAATTACTTAACTATTCACGGGTCTATCTTTAAAAAATGCACTGTATGTTATTTATATGTATTATAAGATATTAAATTAGGTAGTCAATTATTTTAATTAACGAACGAGTAAAAAGTAGGTGCATATTATAGTTACACTCGTTTTTATTTGTTGATTAGTTGAATATTAACTTATACAAAATAAGCGGGAAGAATATTTCTAAAATACGAAAGCTTTAAAGTTTTTAACAAGTCAATATCTACAATAGGGACCTAATAGTAATCATATACATTCGTATCAAAGAAGTCATCTTAAATTACTTTGTTATAGTTTATAAGACTTACTGTAAATAACCAATTGTTGCTTCATCTATTTACTGTAAAATGTTTGTTGTTAGGTACTCGAGATGAATTACATATGTACGGTACTTTAAGTGATGTTTAACTTAAGTTCGAAACGGAACTATAAGATTGTTTGTAATTTGATAAAACTGTTTGTAAACTTCTCGGCTTCGATCAATTGTTTTTCGGTACTAAATTAGTACTTAATGATGTTATGTCGGAGTCTGAAGACAATAATGATCGAAATTATGTTCCCAGAAACAATTTACGATCATTTATAAGTAGACAAAATAGACAATAATAATAATAACAAAATTTGCTAAAAATATTGATTTTCACAACTTTTTAAAATTTCGCTCCGTATATTTAATTAAATAAAAAAACTAAGTTTAATAAAAAAATAAAAAAAATTAAACCTTCAGTGAAACTCACCTTTTACTTTCAATGTTTATAAATTGTTAATCACTAGGCACGTTAAAAAGGTTCCGTCCGAGATGTAGATAATATAGTATTGGACAACAAATCGTGTAAAACCGGCGCACGCGCACTGTGTTTACTGTGAACTGAGTGACCGGCGTCTGCCGCATCGCTGCGTGATTACCTTATCGATTGCTTGTCCAAGGTTCAAGACATCCGAGAGTACAGTAAATCAACATTAGCTGAAACTCTACTGATGGTAGGTCAGATATAATTTCCCATACACACTGTAGCTTGTACACAAGCACAATGTAGCTTATTTTCTCATCGTTAGTTTGTTACCAAAAAATCACGGACGGCAACATATAAAAAATTCAACTCTTTCTTTTGAATTCCACATAAAAAAAATATGGACGATATGGTTACACCGCCATTTACCATCAAATGGGATCGTAGTAGTCTTTATATAATCATATATTATGTGAAATTACAAAAGGTTTTTACACAAACCGAAAACACTAAATCGATAGGTATTGTAGTCTGGATTTTTTTTATAAAGTTAAGTATTTATGTGAATGGATTTATGCTAATAGTACGTGTTATACCTAAATATATTTTGTTGTTTAGCAGGGTATTAGAGTCAGTTGTACTATTTTTGCATGATTAGGGAAGTCATGTACCTGTTTTATGAATCCCCTATTGTAATCCTTAATCCCCTATTATAATGCTCAAGTTTTCGATAGAGCCTAAAAATTGTTTCAAGCTCACTTAAATAATAACTTAGAAGGTTTATGCCATACATTATATGTATTTTTAATATACCTACTTATTATATCTATGCTCACAGACCAAAAAATATATAGACTCAGTCTTTAAAGCAAAAAAGTTAAAAAAAGCAACGTAATTATCAAATGATAACGTTTTCCTGTACATTGCTCAGCATCAGCATACCTACGTCAGATCGTCAATTAAGAAAAAAAATTGACCCCACATTTTAGTTCTGAACACTGAGTCTATAATATTTTATAGTCTGAGTCCATTATACTTTTCAATTTATGATCATTATTACCTGCAGTTTTTTTGATTTGGGCTCTATCGAATTTGGACCTTTTTACTTATCAACCTACTTACTTTTTTTCTTGTAGTTTCGTTTCTTTACGTCGGTAAATTACCTACACCCTCGTTGTGTATGTAGTGTATGTAGGAAGTAGGCAAGTAGGTAGTAGGTTTGAAATGAAAAGCAATCATGTCAAAATTAAAATTATTTATTGAAACAATTTTGATTTTAAATTAATAATATAGTTCTTCCTAAAGCTATTGGGCTTAGACTAATCGTTAATAACATAATTACGGGAGCGTCACAACGTAACAAACATAGGTATAGCCATAAGTACATTATATCCCGAGCCCGGGGGCAATAGGTTTATGACGAAAGATCATAAATCATTAAATTATCCAAAGGTTTTATGATAACTATAACACTAGATATCAATATAGGACTTATTATTATCGCGGAAGAGTACAATTTTGTCTAACTTTATTGAATACTATGGATAGTTACAATAACATCGAGTAGACAAATGCTTTCAAATGACATTGGGATACAAAAATGCTTTCTAAGCGTGATGTTTGTACCTATATGATACCTATCTACTTTCAATGTTGAATAAAGTTAAGACAGAAACATCAAAATAAGGAATATTTCATTACTATCATGTAAATATGATCCAGGTTGTGAGTTAGTCTACGGACCTTTTCTCAACAGACATCACAGTAACGGAACAGACCAACAAACTTATCAGTTACATTCCAGAGTATATCTGTCATTAGATAATCCATTATGAAAAACAAAACATTTACTGGAGGTTGTTACAGCCACTTATCACATATTACAAGGTTTACCTACTAGTCGTCTACAATAGAAAATCTAAGATAATGTTTTATCGCCTTCATATAAATTTGTAAATTAAACCTACAAAAAATAGGTGATGTTCAGGCAATCCGTCTGTATCATACAGGGGTCAAGGTACTGCGAAAATTAATATCAAAACATCGCATAAAGCAATAAGCTTACAAAATGATATCGACGTCACTAAGAACATCAATTAAATCTAATAGTCGATTAATTTTAACTCAACTAGAATTAATTATTAATTAAACCTAATTGATATCGAGTGACGTCATATTACATCTCATGTCAAAAATCGATATTAATGACGTGATGAATGAAAGTATAATTTGAGAAGAATTCAAGAACGATTACATCGATTATAATTTGGCATCACACAATTAAACGTATCGTAGCCTAATTAATCGAATAGCCTCGTGGGAATTAGGTAAAGTGAGTACGTACAAGCGATGCTTCCAAAAACCTGTCCTTTCCAAAACTACGTCTGATTCTTAAAACTTTTCCCAACTCGATATGTCCTCAAATCATCTCTGTACATCGATAATTACATTCGATTAACGTCTAAAACTACTATAGTTATAATGCAACGAGCATAGGCAATGATTAATAATATGGCAGCGAATTTAACGCAAGCTTTTAAAATTCATTTAGGTAAATAAATATTAATTTCATCAGCCAGTTACAAATCCGTATAATATTAATCCGTATAATATTAGTAAATGTATAAATTTATCAAATTATATTATACTCGTATCTACAATATCGATTTTAATATTATCAATAGTCAGTTAAGAATCAAACATAGTTTTACATTCGACAACGCTGTATAATTTTCAAGGTTCTTTATAATGCAGATGTTATTAATTCGGATCAATAATCCCGAATTTTGGAACTTAGTAGGTAAATAATAAAAACCTCGTCCGATCATTAGAAGTCGTAGAAAAAACGTTAAATTGACTATTTCCTTTATTGTATAACTGCTTAAAATTTCATTTATAACTGGAAAAGTCCAGATAAATTTCGTCACGACCACATTACTTACCGAATTCTAAAAAGTTGTACATTAAAAGTAATTCAAAATAACGGTTCATTTAGGACGTTAACCCGACGTGGTTTTTGGCATACAATGATACAATAAAATTCAAATAGCACTCGCCCTAACTTGCTTAGCGGAAAGGAACTTTTGCTCGATAGATCTTCGAGGGATGCCGCTCACCTTCTTAGGGGAACAGCCGTTATAGTTTATGGACGACGGTAGAGATTTGTAGCCGCCGTCAGAACTGTAATCCGTGTCTGTGGACTGGCCATTTAGACTGGGACTATGTCTATTACCATTAACACTTTCCTTACTACTGATGCGACCGTTGTATAAATCTCCGTAAGAAGTATGGTGTTTGATTGGAGGTAGTTCTTCGATAACCGTCGCTCTGGGAATAACTTCGGCGTACGTTTGGTTCTGGAAGTTTTCTATTGATCGAGATCTTGAGGAGTATAGGTTTTTCCTGTCATTCTTCTCGCCTACAGAGGAATCTCGCTTTATATACCGTCTATTGTCCGAACCATTGACGGCTTGGAGGTACTTTGATCCCACACGGCTGTTCGTCCGGAGCTGCACGGCATCCCGTCTGTCTGTCTGTCCGTCTTCGAGTCCGTTCACTTTTCTCGCACCGCACTGACATTTCACGGTCCCGTTGGCAACAGGTCTCTTAGTCTTTTGTGCTTCACTATATGACGGCAGCTTCCTTCCACTCGCTTGTTCATTCCAACTGCGAAACATATTTTCAATATTAGCAACAAATTATTGTATAATTAGCAGTCACTTATTATTAAAAGTTTCCTATAGAGGACACATGAGATAGGGGCAAAGTGGGTCACGAGATACTGAATTAAAAATATGCAGTCTTAATAAGTACAAGGTCCATCGATACCATACAAGACTCTAATTTTTAATGAAGGTATTTCAAATAACCATTGTTAATCATGAACCTTTCACTGGCGTTGCTATAATGAGCTCACCTTTACGTTCTGGAGAGGCAGCGTGTAACACAGAGACAAGTTTCATAATCAAAGTATATATAAATCTAGGCAATTTTTTTTACAATGTCAACACACACTACCTACTCTTCAAAACACCAACAAAGAAAATATACATCTAGCCTTTCAACCAGAAAATGCAATATTAGATCCAAAACAAGCTTCGTGTGTACAAAGTGAACATTAATAAAGTGACCATGCTTCAACTAAATCATGTAGATAAAACTGTAAATTCTTAAAACATTCAACTTACGATAATAATACAGCATTTGTTATTTTGCAACAAGTTAAAAAGCCAATCTTAGGTACCAGAATAGTCAACAAAATTACTAACATTACATCGTATAATCGTAATCTTATTTGAATAATAAAACATCGCTTATAACAAAATATTATAGGAACGTTATAGAGGCTTATATAATTAAAGTTAGGCACCATATAAATGTTTTTTAAACAACGTTAGGCACTTCAAAATATCTTGCATTAAGTCTAAACTGGACACATTGTAGAAACTACTTAGCTTAAACAGTTAAAAGTTGTGCGAATCCTACTAATATCAGTATCAGATCAGTTGTAGAACCGATGACAGTATTCATTGTCGTCACTATCGGAGGTGACAAGAATATCTTCGCCAGAATTTTTGTACAGGAGATGCAACAAGCATAGCACATTGACAGAGCACAACAGGCACACAGCGAGCAAGCAATCGAGCCACGCTACCTGATCCGACGGACGAACTCTCGCACCGCCCAAGTGGAAACTGACGTTTTCAATACCAATTTTCACATAATCCCAACGGAATTACAAAGCAGCATGTGAGGAAATTAGAACAACATGAAATATTGAAGGGTAAGTGATGACATGTCGATGGTTAACGTAAACACAAGGTAAAAAGTAAGTAAATAAAATAGTAATTTAAATAAAGACCTAGAATTAATGCCGTGGCACAAGTCTCTAAATTGAAGACTTGCTGAGGTAGAAATAGTAATGCGTAATGTTAATGATGATGATGATAATGATTATCATATAAATATTCCAGTGAAATATGGTGATAGAGTTAATGTAATTCGACACATAGATGTAGGAGTGAATGTCATCTTTTTACCCATGTAATCTTTAAGCATTATAATCCATTTAGATGACCTTAATACTGAAAGTAATTCTTGACTTTTATCGGCTGTATGTTGAATAGCTGTACAGCAATGGTATTTTGCTTGTGATAAATAATAGGTAGGGATGATAGGGGGTATGTAGAAAATAGTGATGGATGAATATAATGTTTGTAATATGGACTTCAATGAGTGTAACGAGGCGACGATAAACCTAAAACAATAGATATTCATACATACATAACTGAGTAGTAAAGACATAAATAAAATATAACGTTCGTGAATGATGGAATTAATGAATATAGAACTACTTTATGTCAAAGGATATAAAAGAGTGCGTGTAGATAATTAATTCAATAGTGATACACTACACAATATAACCATGACATGTAGGTAATAAAGCAGAACGAGCTAAAAGTATTGCAGGAAGTGCAGTGTCGTAACTGTAGGAGATTAAGAAATATGTTTTTGAAGCGGTTACCTCACTAAACCGGAATTTTCAGAACTCGTTAGCGCCGAACCCATCGGCGGCCGTAACTGAAATAAACAAACAATTGAATTAAAATTATATGTTGTCAACAATTTGGTTGTTAATATCACATCAGAGAACAATTACTGTGTTACAATAATAATTTACTTTGATTCTGTATAGTTTTTTTGATTTTAAAAACTGCACTCTTTATGTGTGTTGTATTGGTCTGTTCGCTGTTCTAGAATATCATCTAACAGCGATTGATATAACGGCCTTATTTTCTTTATAAGTTCCATGAGGACTCTCGTTGTGACCAACTGTTTTCAATCCTGGTGATCGGGAGTCAAATTTTATTTATCCTTATGAGTCCTTATTCAAGTGTAATCTGATTTGGTAGTATTATTCGGATTGAATACTGTAACTTGACGTTAGCTTACCCTGTCGGTCTGCGTGGCAACATTGCAGGTGTCATCGGCACGGGGCTCGTGATTCTCGGCCATGCGCAACATCTGTTGCTGCAGTACCCTCACCAGTCTGTCACGCTCCTCCAGTTGGCTCTGCAATGGATAATGTTCAATTCTATTATTATCAAGTATATATTTTAGGACTGGATGGCTTTAACAGCCTTTTAATTTGTTGCCAAGAGGTAATACTTTTTTCTTTTAGGCTTAATTGCTTTGATATCTTATGTACTTTTTTACCAAATAAGAATACTTTATGCCCTTATTAATCTAACTCCATTCATTAAAGTAAATGAATCGTGTTATCGACTTGAATAGTTATAGTTCAGCATACCCACTTTATAACAATTTTTTTTTTTTTTTTTTTTTTAATTTTTAAAATAAAGGGAAATTTTATTGAAATTAACTAAAAACAATTAAGGTCAATTCTTCCAATCAAAAATGTAGGCCAATTATAGTCTGAAATAACGCGAGTTTTTGCTATTTCAAAATATTTTGTTACCTAAGTATCATTATTTTTACTTGTAATGAAGTCAGTACACATTAGATACGGCTAGATCCAACAGTTTTTGTTTGACCACACAATTACTCAAAGTAAATGAAAGTAGAACGTTGATGGTCATAAAATAATAGTATTATTTCATGTGTTCATTTCCGAGTTGCTGTAAGGAATGGCGTGATTAGTGTTGACTGTTGATTGACGCTATAAATCGCCTCGCCCAAGAGTTACGTGGAGTTAAATATGATGATATAGTAAGGAAAAGAACTTAGGTATTATTTTATAGTCATTTCTTAAAGCCCGGTTCCAATAATGTAGGTACGGACTACTGCCGGGTATAGTATAATCGACCGATAGTTTTTGTGTTACCGATGACGACAGTTGACGACCAAGACAGGCATACTAGTAAATAATCATAAGCCATAGGAAGCGTGTACCTTGCAAATATATGATCATGAATGTAGAATTACATTAAATGAATAAAACGTAACATAACGTAACATATTCAACAAAGAATCAATCTCAGTATTGAAGCAAGTATTAAAACACCAATAAAATAAATTTGGCTATAAGAGTATTTAGAAATTGTATCCTGTCAGTTGTTCGTAACATTTTCCTATTGTAACAACTAGACACATAGAAGACAATTCCTTAATAAACCTAATTAGGTACTGCGCTAATTATCTTAACGTTAACTTAATTAGTGGGTAAGGCTTTGTCTTAAGGCACCCATATAAAAGCATTACCTCTACATAAATTAGGACTAGGTAATCTTATTAGTATTAACCTAAATACGAATAAGGTAGGTACCGCATTAGCAGTAGGCAGCCGATTATTTTAATAAACCTTCATTCGATTTTTAGAAATTCTTCAAACAATTATAAACCTATAATATAAAATATATCTATAATGATTATAATTAACTTAGGTACCTGGCTATATAATTATAAAGTCTTATTGAAGTGTTTAAGGACTAGGCCCTATGGATAGTTTTGCCTAGATTGCCGCAACTTTTAAATGTGAATCTAATACTTAATCCTTTTGGTTGGGTAGTTTTAAATATTTAGGTAGTAGGGTAGTTTGAGTTGGAGACGTACCTGCAGGTAGATAATCTGTCGGCGCATCTCTGCGCAGGCGTCGGGGTGCAGCGGCGAGGCGGGGGGGCGGCGCCCGTTGCCGCGCGCGGGGCTCTCCGCGCACGCCGCCAGCAACGGGTCGAGAGTTTCGCTCTGCAAATAATATAGTAGATACTTATTAGGTTTAATAACTACAATGAAATAAACAGAATTTCATTTCAGGTAGGTAAGTATGGAAAAAAGGAAGCATGCATTCTTGTTGATAAGAATCTCATCTGCCCCTCTATAGATGACTAAGGACGCAATTTTTTATTCGCACGTAATGCATGTGGCTATACATTTTAAACGTAGCGTTTGGCGTGAACTTTAAAAGAAAAGGAATTTGTCTAGAGGGGCTGACTGGGCGCTGATATTTTTTTTTCTGCCGCTTACGTAGTTATTATTTATTTATTGACCCACTTATTTGGGTATTAAATTACGATCTCCTAATGGGTGTTTTATCTTATGTCGTTCTCCATTGTCCATCTCCCAATCCAAGTTTACGTAACTTTCTATCTTTGAAACAAAGAGTTCCTGTCAGAAACGTAATTCATAAATTCTTTAAAACCAGGATAAATTCATAAGTGACTATAAATATACAACGCCACGCATAGTGTAAGGCTTGAATTCCTTTTAAAAGCAGAGAGCTGAAACTGTGGAAAGCCCTACCTACCTAGGAGTAGCACTCTTTACGAGTGAGTGAAATCGTATACGCCTCCGTAAGTGCCTCATTCGGCGCGAACACTCAACTTTTAAGTTTTGCTACGTAGGTAGGTATTACATTAAATTATGTGTTCATTTAGTAGATAATTAATGAACTGCTTACGAATGCTATGAATGGAAATATGATCACGAGTAGGTACTAATGGTAGTTGAGAATTAATATTTTTTTTCTAAACGTTTTTGTTTAATCTATTTTGTCTTAATCGATTTTGTCTTTAATGCGAAAAATAATTGATTTTTCCTGAATATCCGTAAATAATATTCAAAATAAATATATATTGAATCTGAGGCTTGTTCTTACTCCTAATTTGAGGATCGGAGGATCGCTTATTTTTGAATATGACAGAAGTTAAAATCCCCGATATTGATGAATTTATTTTTTTATGAATAACTAGGTTATTATAATTTCTAAACTACGATAAACTTAACACCCATCACCAATTGTCGTTATTATGTCATAGATTCATTAATAATGTGCATCCTGAAAAGCATTAAATATCAAACAAAGCAATACAAAACACGATATCGCTTCAACGTCAAACATTGCTAAATACATACTACACATCGTTCAAACGTACATTCGTAACAACAATTTACATGCAAGAATATTAAAACGTTCGTGTTGAGTTTGAAGTTTCGTTTGCTCTCCCTTGAATTATTGGATTAGTTAATGTGCTCATTGCGTTATTTATAGCGTGCATTGGTTTGCATCTTAATGCGTTTGGTAGATAGCGATGTGGCACAATAATTATACAACGACTAGTACAAGCCCAATGGTAATTTAGTCCAGTGAATTTAAATTTAATCAAGGAGCCATTTTTTAATTTGCCTTTGCTTAAGTAACGCGCTTCGCCTTCGCTTAAGTTCGCTTATGTTTCGAGCTTGTCTTTACCAAATAAGTACCTATTAGTTGAAAATAAGTGTGAGTGATATTTCGTGTCTGCACTGTCTATTTGGCGAAAGAACCACAGTCGAGAAGTCAAAGAGCCACATATACCCTCTGAGCCGCAAGTTGTCAAACACTGCTTTATGAAAATTAAGTAATGTAAATTAAGTATGAGATCATTCACAAGATGAAGATTCTTAAGAGCGATTTAAAAAATAGGCTCAGGTATTCAGGCTCATGCGTATTACTAATTAGAGACATTACACGTCCATATTTTCATAAGTACCCTTTTACCTATCCTTAAAATATTTTGTAAGGACATTTGCCTAAAACAAAAGTTTGTTTTCATCCCACATTGCACGTTTATACGTGATTACAAGGTCTGGTAGGTACTTAGAAAACCTTTTACAGGATTACGTATTCCATTTCTCGCTAAGAGTTGGGGTAGCGAATGTATTGTGTAAATAACAGGGGTCTCACGACGTGCGTATCTTTGAAAACACTTTTGTCTCGAAGTTGTTTGTTGTAGACTGAAGGTTAGACTGTAGACGGAAGATTAAAATAGCAGATTAACAGACATTCCATGTATTGAAAAATTGTTATCAATAGACATCGATTTAAAAATCCCTTAGAAAGAACAATAGTTGGTTGCTGATAAGAGAGTTGCCCACAGATCATTCACGTTTCATACTAATTTTGGCTCAAAAAGAAAAGTGCCAGCCAGTTAATAATTATGATCCAGATGATCGACTACGTTAAACCAAAAATTTATCTATAGTCATCATCTTATATATTTATTTATAGTCATCATCTTAATGTCAATAGTTTGAAAGCTACTATATAAGACAAAGGTATAGAGTTATTGAATGAAACAAGTTTTGAGTCTAAAAATAATATAGGTAGTATAAATATAAACTAGGTTCATAATATTTTATTATTCGTAGAAGTATGATAACCACTATGTCACGTCTAGACATTTTTTAACGAGGGGAAAGATACCCGAAACCCTACCCTGTTTTCTGGCTTCTGACAATCTATAATTTATTGACCTTCTTGTTTTATTAAATTATCTATTACTAAGATTACTTACTTATACTTATTCCCGTCAGCCACATTTCATATAACTTTTGTATTACTTTTATAACTATTCTAGGCATAGTAACCCACCGCTACTTATACCGATGTCTTATGCGAAATTGTTTTTCAATTAAGATCAATTGGGAGTATGCGAGTTGTTCAAACTAGATAGGGCTATTTGTACAATTGAGAGACACGATGTTGACATGCAGAATTGCATTATTAGGTATGCCTTTTCACAAGGGACTCAAAAGTATTGAGTATATGAGTCATATTTATTGTAAGTATAGGGTTAGTAAAGTTTTTAACTACTATATAATGGTAAGTAACTTCTTATTGTTTCAAAACGTGAATGAACTATAGAAGAGCTAATATAAAATTAATTTTGCATTACAATGTAACGGTAAAACGGGACCGACAGCGCAACATGCCATGGCAAATTCCACCAACTTTTTGCGACTAGTTTGCATTTGCAAACAAGTTCTTTTTTTGCTGACAACATTAAGGTATCCTATGAGTAGATAGGTATTAGAACACGATACAGCTGGAAGTGTCTAATATCAAGTAATATCAAGCCTACTGTTTAATTTAATCTTTGTAAGGTAGGTACGTCTTTAAACTGGAACGGAAGGGAAAAAATAGAAAATCGTTTTTTTCTTTTTCTATAGTACAACGAGAGTAGACTTAATGCCTAGTATGTATAATGAATTTTAATTGCTATAAGATTTTTTGTTGGTGCACTGAATTGTCCGTGTATACGCCCATGTAGGTCCTCATGAGTGCAGTTCTTTATTGGTTTAATTGGCTGCAAGGCGATCCGTTAGGGGACGTCAGCTTTTAATTAGACAATGAATGGTACTCTCTGTTATTACTCAAAGTACTCGATCGTGCCAGTTTCTACCGTGCGAAATGACAAACTCAACAAGGGTAGGTATTAATGTTTTTCACGGAAGTTTAGATGTACCTATTTGCATTTAGAATATATTCCTATGTATGTATACTGTATTTGTCTCTAGGTATACTCCTCTTAATCTACAATACAGTCAATTAAAGTTAATGAGCATCTATTAATAGAGAAATGGTGCCTATATGAGGCGACAAACGTTAGAGCAATGTCGTTACGCTGCAACGAGATGAATAATAAATAAGGATTGTCGCAGTATATCTGATTAAGGACATTCTCTGGAGAATTAATTAACTTTGTGTGAACAAATACTATTATCTATGTTGGTACTCGTTCTCCTTCAGACACAAAGGA
Organism: Lerema accius; assembly: GCA_001278395.1. Lineage (NCBI taxonomy): Eukaryota > Metazoa > Arthropoda > Insecta > Lepidoptera > Hesperiidae > Lerema > Lerema accius. The sequence continues at coordinate 398,015 of LGAG01000264.1, read as the reverse complement.
TTTTTTAATCATGATTCATTACTTTTTCTAACTTAGACCTAGCCGAGCAAAAATATGTATGTATTAAGTACATTGATATATAAACTTATAGCAAATCTTGTAGGTAACTGCATAGACATTATATGTTAAACATATACTAGGCAGACCTAGACAAGTTTCATTTGATTAATAAATTGTAGAATATAAGAGTGTTATTAAAAGGCTTAAAGGTTTTACATTTAGGTTAGCCATTCCTTCCATGCGCGTCCCCTTAATGTTATGCTTGATACAGACGATGCGTAATACAACGCGAAGTAAAAGTTGCGCAAGAAATTTGCATATGTGTGAGTTACCACATGAATACTACTAGCGCCATCTATTACGCATTGTCTGCAACTTAAATAGCTTGGGTGCAAAGAATGGCGTACTCACACTCATCGAATGATGCTCCTCCCCTGGCTGCGTGCGGCAAACAAGGCGATGCAACGAACAAACATACACATTACACAAGGAACGACTGTTACTTTACAGGGCACAAGCGCGTAACGTGGCCTACGTTACGTACGAGCGAAACAAATAAAATAAAAACACATTAACAAGCTTAAATTAGCAAACAACAAAAAAGACAAAATCTATTTTTCGTGACAAATATAAAACTGGCTAAGTATTTACAACTAGATTTCTAGCTAATTTTAAATATGTTCTAGTAAATAAAAAAGTGCGTGAAATAATCTATTCAGTTTCTGTTCAGAAATGTTTAATACAACCTGAAACAACTTACAAAATTGATTAAATAAGTAGATCATGTGAAATTAAACTAAAGTTAAAATCTTTTCCATTATGTAACAGCTATTATGATGTTGACTAAAAGTGCATTTTTATCTGAAACAGAATCAGAAAAGACAGATTTCATTCTCTGCACATGTACAATGGTGAGAATAGATTTTATCACAAATTGTGTGCAAATGATATTTTTAAACAACAGTGAAATTGTACTAACGGTATGCCGATGCACTCGATTAAGAAAATGCAGGCGCATGCCATATTCAAATCAATATAAGCTGATGAAATCACCGCTAATAATATCACGAACTTCATGATCCATAAACAAGATAACGTCGACGTAGGTATTCTAATATGAAATACCGCAAAAGGAATTGGTACCAATTGTCCATTAAGTAAAATTGACAATATGAAATCTACAACGAATATTGTGTGATTACAAACAATGCTTGCATGGATAAAATCTTTTATTCCCTTGTCTTGTAATTTTCTGAGATTAAATTCTGAAACAATAAGTAAAAGTTTGGCACGCGACGGTTGGTCGACAAGCGAATAATCAATTTTATCATTCAGCATATCGATGTGAGACAATCTCATAATTCATGAGCTGTTCATGAGTATGTAAATTTATAAATGCGTTAGATTTAAAGGATTTAGAATACGAAATCAAAGATGTTAATAAAAAACGACTGTAGCAGAAGTCGTAAAAGAAATAACCTTTGACCAACCAACATAATTGGTTACCTACCAAAAACTACCTAACGTAACTGCTACAAAAATAATTCCTAAGGTATACAACAAAACTGTGTGACCAAACAATTAACCTCATAAGTAGGTTGCTAATGGTTTCAACACTACACTACAGGTAGAAGCATGCATAATACCTCTTGTAGGACCCGCTTCAGCTGAAGCAGCAACGTCTTGATGTCGACGACGTCTTGCAACAGGGAAGAGGGCGCGGGAGCCGGTGAAGTGCTGCCGTCACTGATGCCGGCGTCTGACGGCGTCTGCGTGCGCGAACGCTGCAGCAAACGCGCCGTGCGCACTGGGAGACTGGCCCTGGAGACAATATACTACAGTTAGCAACAGACATTATACTATACAGAGACAATCCCTACTAATATTATAAAATTAAATGCGAAATTAACTCTTGTCTATCTGTCTGCTACGCTTTCACGCCTAAACCACTGAACCGATTTTGATGAAATTCGGTATGAAGATAGAACTGAACTTGGAAAAGGACATAGGATACTTTTTATCGCGAAAAAGTCGTGCGATATAACCGAATTCCACGCTGGCGGAAAACTAGTATACTAAAATGTATCTGTTCATAAAGCCGATGATATAATACTTACGAGACTTTAGGGACTTTTTTTCTAATGATGAAAGTTACTTATTTTTTATAATGTTATTTAAGTTGTAATTTTGACATTTATTAAGAGAAGTATTAGTTCTCAAGACGAAATAAATGGTTTGAATTTGAACAGTCAGTAACAGTCAGCTTAAAGTCTAAAGTATCACAATCAAGCTTAGTCCAGTGATTGGCAACCTGTTGTAAGCTTGAGTTGAGTTAAGTCACATCTGGCTCTGACTCATCTTTTGCGGCTCTTAGTCGAAATGTTTTGTACAGATTCGGAATAATATTTAATAAATTATGATATATTTGGCCGAGGCAAGCTGAAGAGTGCTTTTAATCGTTATTATGAAGATTTGTTTTATTTAAGTCAACATTTTCTCTGTCTAAAGCACAGTCATTAATTAAGTCGTTATTTATGCCTACCATCTTTTTATTAAATTCTATTTAAAACTAAAAGTTTCAACAATTATTTATGAACAAACTTGTGCTGCTAATAAAAATAATAATTTCACCCTATTCTGCCCCAAGGTCCCAACGTAGTTAAAAATTGGTTTAGTTGTCCATAAAAGGTGACAGTTGTTGATTTGAAGATGATTTCATTTCGACATGAATAGAGGCGTGACGGTGACTCACCACCAATTACCTAATTAGCAAAAATAGGACGCGTTGGGGTAAACGTCTGTTAAGCGATGGCGATTTGAAATTAACATTAGGTACCCCCAACTTTTTTTATCTACCGTACCAATTACGCAACGATGCCAAAAGTTTTCTTTTTCATTAGATAAAACTAGATGAAGATTAGGTTGAATTTGAAATTAATTGCAAAGAAGCTAAATGTCTCTTAAAATATCCGCCTTGTTTCATAATAATTTAAAAATAATAACATTTTTAAACGTCACATTATTCTCATAGTTGGTAATAATAATTTGTACCTACTCTATGTTTTCATGATTAACGTTGTCAAAGACCTTCATAGAAATAAACGGTTGCCGTCATTAGCTCACTACATAGGCTCTTTAACTAAGCAAGCAAAAAAATTCCTCGCTAATATGAAAAAAGCTTCTAATGTAGAATGGGAATGTACGGTTAAGTAATTCACAAAACAGCGCTATTAAGTTGAAAGGGTTTTTGTAGGCACTGAATAAGTAATGGCTTAAGTTCCTCTAGATTTTAGGTCACGGATCATTGAACCAAATACTTTTCATGAAGATGATAAGACAGACAAATGATTTCTTGTTACTGACTATACAAATGAAATCGAAACTTCATTATCAATGGAAGAATCGCTCATAGAAATTGTTAATAAACAAGAGGAGCAGACGAAAATTCCTGACATCGATAAATAATCAATGAACGTTAATTAAATAACAACTTTAAGGCAATGTCTTGATGCTATTATGAGATATTTAGTTACTTTTTTTTCTAACAGCTACTTTTGTTTCTACTAGCGACAAAGACATTTTTTTCTACAAATCGTAAGTTTTTATTACAGTTACACTCGGGACTACCTTTAAATTATAGAACGGAAATGAACTGTCATTAACTGTCATTTGTTGGTTCTTCTCTTGAACGGCACTACGACAGTAGCGGCTATGTATTGTATTTGCATTATAATGTCATCCATGACTTTGTCGTCATGTAATGGTCGCCCTGTGGTTATATTTTCAAACAGACAGACAGTATCGTCCTCATTTTTATACAAATATACTTAGACTGCGGTCACTATCTATGTCGTGTCGAAATGAAGAACCAACCATTTTCATTAAAAATATTGGAATATCTTGTGATATTCTCATAGTATAAAGTACAAGCGGTGTAGGAAAGTTAATGGTTAATATATATTTATATTAAATATTGATAGGACTTAACCTAAACTATCTCAATCAGGGAACAGATTAGATGACCTACTGCTCAGTACTAAGTTATCTCACATCCGGGTGAGTAGCGGGTGTTATTACTATACTGTAAGTGTAATTAATACTTGTTACTCGTATCGTATAAGATCATAGGACCCATGTCTATCCGTTCCTATATATTTTATTATATGACGGATAATAACTTCCATCAGTTCAATTCATGTATAAACGAATTCAGGAATGAGGAATGTTAATATATTATAATTAAAAGTAAATGATCTGTGGTAAGCGATATAATACTGTCTGATTCGATGGATAACTAATAAATATAGGTAGATTGTGAGAATATTTAAAACAAACTGTTATACTTGTTTGTAGGACTAGCGATAATCGTAGTTCGTTCATTTTACGTTTCAATGTAATTGTAAGCATTATTTTACAGTAATTGCTGCAACCTTGAACGATTTGATATAAACAGTCAATATCTAATACTGCGAATATAACTGGTGGCAATGTGTTTTGCAAAAATATATCTTGTTGCCAATAAAGGTATCATATATGCTCAGGTAAAGAAGATAACAACAGCTGATTAAATAAAGTCTGTAAATGATTCATCGGCAAAAGTTGCAAATGAAATTCATACGAGAAGAATAATAATACCAGATACCAACTAAGCAAGATTCCACACGAACCACGTTAAAATTGCAGATAGAATTACCATTGGATTTGTTTTGCAATTTTTATACACTGCGAGGTCACGTCCTTTTCCAATCACCTAAACTAGAACCAAATATATGATTTCATCACAAGTGGGACGGTAGTAACGATTAAACTATCAAATAAGGAGTAAAGTAAATCTTTTTATAAGACCTTTCGATGCATAAAGTGGGACAAATTGGTCGCCGTCCTCTCCTACGGCCTTGTGTTACTTCGGCGCTGTTGTTTAGAAAATATCGAAAGCAACAACGAAATGAAGTCATGATGTTGACGGAATCATAAACATAATAAAACGTATCAATCAAAAATTGGAAAACGTAAGTCGTAAGACATTCAATAATACGTATACATATTATAACAACAACAGCTCTGTCAGAGATATCAACATGTACGTAAGTATTCGATAAATCAGTTGATAAATATTTCATATCTAAACACTCACTGCGGCTGGAACGAAAACTATAAGTGGCTTAGTATTAATATCCGTTACGATCGCGGTGAAAAGTAGTAATTTAATGTTTTGGAACAACACGCAATGACAGGTTAGGTTAGGGTATTGTTGTGAACGAGTGCACCTGTACTGTTTGGCTCGCTGGCTGCGGAGGCTGGGTGCGGGGCTGGAGGAGCGGCCCGCGGGCTCCGCCACGTGCAAGTCGGTCTTCTGGCGCCTCGCCCCCAGGGAGGGCGCTCCGGCCGCGGACGTGGCACTCGAACGCATAGGTACCGCGAGAGAATTTCACGGCGCGCACGCACGCGGCCGACTGAAGTTTGCGCTGGCGCGCTATCGCCGTCGGTGCCGCCACCGCCGCCAGCTCGCCCGGAAAAATCAGATCTCGTGGCGACGACCCTATCCATTCAAGCCGAACGGATCATAGCGAAGATTTCTTTTTGTCACACTCTGTTTAGATTCGACGATATTAACGGGACGCAACGTTGAAACATCTGATTCTAGAGTAAACTTTGAAAGTCCCGCGTGTAGATTCGGTTCGTGGTTTATTATTTTCCATTTCAAAAACGCAAATAAAAACACCGTAAAGTGTACGTCACCGTGGACGTTTACTTAAGCAACAGGGGCATGTCGACTGACGCAGCCAGCTGTGTCGGAAAGGCAGAGCCATCGAATGATACTAATGTTTGTAGGCAACCAGTCACATCACACTACGAGTACATCTAAGTCACGCTCACTGCTTTGCACCGAGGCTCTACTCGAAGAAACACTTTCTTTGGAGCGGTAAAATAATATCACAGCGAATTCTTGGATTAAACGCAGCCTGGAAGTCGCGTGCTCAATTTTATCAATTAACAACGTGACTAATAGTACGAGGAAGTATTGGGTCAGTGTCAGCGTCTCGACTGGTTTGTTTATTTTGCGTAGGGTCGCCGGTCTGCATGTTCGGCGTTCACCCGGCTCGCACTGCGCATGCCCGTATCCGTTCAATAATATCCACCCCGACACAGCTGATTTTACTTCAAGCCCAACTTTATAATGAATCCTGTACCTCTGCATCCCACGCTGAATCCATATAAGGTGTATAGTTATCCATCTTTTCATAATGTCACCTTTTAATAGCGACACGTTAACCTTATTATTCGATACTGTTTGCCTTAAATTATTTGCGGGAAATTCCCTTTAACGCGGCTGGAAACGTTCTCTATTTCGAAAATCCAGAGCACATTAGTACTTAGTGGCCATTTCAAGTTTTGGAACATTATCCGTTGCGCTTAATTCACCAACTCCAACAGCACTGAGGATCTCTTAACATGCGGCACGAAACCCACGCCGAAGAGTAAATAATTTAGCGATACAATTGATTTATTATTTCTCTGCCTGTAAAATGCAGCGTTAATGAGATAATTGATAGTTTGTGCAGCGCAAACCGTAACACATATCAGTCGGTACCCTCGGCACACGTCAGTTACAGTCAGCCGAGCGAGACACTATTGTCCAAAACTAACGGGAAATGACACGTCGCAGTTAATCATCTAGTCAACCACCGAAACATGGGCACATATTTAAAGCCAGCTTCGAAATTATATCTCCCAAATCTTAATAATTTTTACCTTTATCTTCATCCAGTAATCTAAAGGACCTAGTTTTCATTTAGGTAAGTCTATAAAAAAATAATGATTACACTTCACAATACACTTGTAAACACGTTCACATGTCGAATAGATCAAATACATATTGATCATATTCTAATACAACCAACGTGCCTCAGATATTTGGGCTTTTCACGGAACACATAATAATAAAAAATGTGCAGTTATTCGTATCCAACTAAACATAATGGAACAACAAAATTGCCCACACCCACACAATCCTATGGACAACCATTCGTTTGGAAATATCCTGATTCAATTTGTATTCAATATTAGGTCCGGTGTACGAACGACGTATCAAATTCTGTATTGACAATTTACATAAACTTTAACAATATTGCTGTGGGTACCCTTATCATAAATATGTGAAGTCCACGATGATTTAAGTGTAAAATTATATTAATAATGATTTAATACTCAGTATATAACTAGATGCGTAATGTATTATATTTATCTTCAAATGTCCACAGCGAAATATAGTTTATCTTGTTATCGCTTTCATTGCGTGTAGCGCCATCTATTCGTGATACGGTTAATTTAAAATCGTCTCAACTGCTGAATGACGGTCGATTACGTAATATTCATTATTATAAATAGTTTTTATTTATCAAGATACATTATTTGTCTATCATCAATGTCAAATTATGACTTCTACATCCATCCATTGAGCAGAATTAGAAATCCATTACTTTAACAAGCCAAGATATCCGAGAGTTGAATTTCCGTTGTTCACAAAATGTCAGTCCTACTTATTATTGTGTAATGGTAACCAGTCAGTCAAGAGTTTAATGGAACATTATGGAAAGAAGTTAAGCTTCTCAATTCGATGAAAGATCGAAGCCAGTCTCTATATTATGTGATTCATTTCTTATCTTACATGCCACATGACATAATTTCGCAG
>LGAG01000264.1:378864-390213 GCA_001278395.1 Lerema accius | reverse complement strand
TATCCTATGTCCTATTCCTGGATGCAACCTATCTGTGTACCAAGTTTCAGCTTATTCCGTTCAACGGTTAGAGCGTGAAGGAGGGACAAACATCCAAATATCCAAATATCCAAACATCTTTACAAACTTTCACATTTATAATATTAGTAGGATTCTGCCTTGTTAAGTGCTATCAGGGAGATATATGGAAGTTACGTGATACGTTCAGTGCCCGGTGGCTTGAGTCGAACCTTAGTTATCCATGAAGTTAAGCAATTGCGAGTGCGGTTGGAAATTGGATGGGTGACTGCAAGCGACAAAAAAATTTTTTGAATTTTTTTTAACGTTTCCGTTCTTCGGACAGCACATTAAGCCGTCAGTCCTGGTTGTTATCCTTAGGCGACTGACATTGAGCCATGTTGAAGGCCCTGTGGCGTCATAACCCAACATAATGTTGGGTACTACTTCACCAATCGATAATTATGTTGGTGCAGGATCTAAGTCTCCTCAATTAGGAGGAGTGTGCTCAGCAGTTAGCTGTCAAAAACGTGAAGCCATATCCAATTACTATTTATCTGTCATAGCTTGTATGAGGAGGTTATTAGTCTCGACATAGGTATTTTTAAAACATTACTTATTATCATTTTGTGGAATGTTAAATGTATTATTGTTTTTAAAAACAAAGTCTTGTCTTTCAATGACATTACTACCTACGTGTTTTTCGATGTTTTCTCCTTAATTGAGCAATTAATTATTATTAAACTAACTTAGTTATTTCAGCTTTGGATAAAATTGTGTACGTTTAACATCAAATTTAATCCAAAAATAACACATTTCGATGCTGTTTCGACGCTTCAGTAATACTAATATTTCAGCATTAGATAGATCGCATGCACATTCACTAGGTAGTACTTTCACGTACAAAAAACGCAGTTAAAATATTCCACAAAATTTCACGAATAACATCTTAATCGAAATGTAAAATACGTTGTGACACAGCTCTTGCTTTCTGTTAATATGATTCCAGTTAGCGATGGTTTCAATAGCATTTAATTTTGTATGAGAAAGTAGGAATAAAAAAATATGGGAAGTAATTGAGATAATGATATAACAAGAGAATTGGAAGTTGGAAGCAAGGATAAAGTTATAATGTGATTGGAAGTCCCTAAACGTCTTCATTTACACAGATGCACAGAGCAATAAGATAAGATATCAGATATTGAAATTAAAGGACTAATAATGCTAAGTTACTAAAATTAGAAAGACTTTAACTTTTTAGTAGGTCTTAGAAAATCAGAACAGATAGATAATTAAAAACAGGACCGTCAGACCGTTAGTGAAGCATTGACTTTAATTCTAAGACAATGTAAAAAACAACCTGTGGTACATTACAGTTATAAACTAAATTACGCAAGAAAAATATAAGTATTGATGTTGAATTATGTTATTACAATATTAATGTTATAAACAAACATTACAACTTAACGTAATGTAATGTAACGTGAAGCCTACGAAATCATAATAAATTTGGAAACCATATTTCGTAAAATACGACGAGATTCATTTTCTACGTCATTTTCCAGATGCTACATCGTAACAGTATACTTATTATGAATGTTCAATTTTTTGAAAGAAATAGAAATGTATAGGTAGATATCTTTAGAGGAACTCCTTCAATCCTTTAATTAGTGATAGAAAGATAATTCCATTATTGATTCAATAGGCAGACGTCAAAATTATGAAACTTCAATAATCAGGGCATTTTAATTTATAAAACAAAGATCTTAATAACTAATCTTCTTGGTATGTATCAAATAATACAGAAGCTCTTCACAATTTATCAAGACGGAATTCGCTCAATAAGTAAGTATTGGTAAAGTCTTAATAATCTTTCAAGTGAATAACCAAGGATAATGAATATTATATAATAAAGAAGGAATATAATATTATCTGCATCAACAGTGAAAGTTATTATTGCCGAGATAACGGATGTAGTTTAATGGATCGATTAACGAGTTCTTGTGTAAAAAGCAGAAATAACCACAGTGATGTAACGTATTTTGTCGATATGATTGACATTACGGCTACTTAAATAAATATACGCACATAAGACCTAGTAAGTCATAAGTAGTACGTAAGGCTTTTTACAAGGTTTTTTTAGGTAAGTTTAAGGTGGCTTAATTTTTGGTTCTCCGAACTTAATTACTAGTCAAGATGCCTTACTTTAACATACATTTAATCTTATCTATGCGTAGTTAAGGAATATATATATTTCCGTGTGATGAGAATTTACTAAAAGTGTATGAAAATTTAAGGCTGGGAGTACCTAATGGGAATGAAAAAGCGGTCAACAAAACTATAGGAGATAAAATTGTTGCAGAACAACGTCTTCCACGCTTTCCTATGTAAAATAATATCTATAATCGAGCATCGGATGTACAGACAAGTAACAATAAGCCTTTAGTAAAACATTTCAGTCTGTCCTTAAACTGACGATTAGCATTCAGCACAGTGACATTTAACGATGGCAAATCTGGTATTCCTTCTAAGGTAAAACCACTTTTAGAGAATTCATCTAGTACGTCCATTGGAATTCAAGGTTTGTAACTTCTAATACTTTAGTTACAGAGGTAACAAAAATACCTATTAAATTATACACATAATACCTTTATTAAACACATGAATTCCTAAATAAATAAAAATTTATTAATAAGGGCAGAAATTCAACGAAATTTTGCAAAAAATATTAAGAAAGAACTTGAACAGTTTACTTATATGTACTTATACGTACCTCTGTGCTTGGCCATTGAGCATAGTGACCACTTGGGCCACTATACCTTTGACTGGTGCCTCCTTCTCTAACAACATGCTGGCTTTCTCCATCGTCATCACAGAAAAGTTTATATCACCGGTTTAAATATCGGCACATTTTCCTATAACTTAGGGTTTTTAAGGTTCTTCACTGTCATCACTTCACCAAGAAGGATAATTTGTGTAACATTTACGATGTTTAATTATTTAGGTCTTAGAAACACTATACAATTGTGTCCTTATATTATATTCTCAACGTGATTCTTGCATTTTATTTACACTTCACATCTTTTAATGTTACTATTGTTTTAATTTCCAGGTCACTTATAATGTCTTCACGAGTAATAAACTGTTGAAATGTCAGTTAGTCAAAAAAATACAAGTATAGAACTTACTAGATATTAGTCAAAATTCCTACTTTATCAAGTCGCAGTTTACCAATAGATAGTGAGATCAATATTCCTATGAGATAAAATTTTATGTTGATAAGTGTGCTCAAGTTGATCCATATAAAAAACGTCTAATAGGACTATAAAGAAAGTTCTGTTGTGTATATCGTTTTAACTAATTATAATAACTTTTACTAAGTACACTTGTAACTTCTTTCACTATGTTCACTTAATAATAATTTTCGTTTCCTTATATTGCTTTATTTCGTATTTCATCACTTAGCTGCTAGTTCATATAGTCAGTAGTATTTCGTAAATTTTGGAAATCTTAAACTGTCTACAATTATTTTCTTGATTTCATTTCCTGTCATCAATGAAGCCATAAGCTAATTGCTATTTAGAAATTAGCAATGGTATCTAAGTTTCTAAGTTGTATTTCCATTGCATTCTGACATGAGAAGAATGCCACCATTGTCTCAATTATGTACAGCGTGCTCGACATTGCGTATTTTAAGATTACATACAACGGAACATTAAGATAGACATTTCATAAAAACATTAAATGGAAAGCGTTAACCATTATGAATTGAGAAACTGCGGTCAAGCGACAAAGGTTGATTTGGTAAGCTGGAGGATGCAAAAATCCATAAATCATAACGAAAGTGACAATCATAGTTGATGTTCGTTTCTTCGACCATTAGTGGCGTGACCAAGAGACAGGTGAGTAAAATAAGAAACGCACTTAATAAAACTTGCAATATGAATGCAGATGTAACTATTAAGAGAGTGAGAGAATTTGATAAAAGAATCGGTAATGCTCTCTAAACAAGGAAGTGAATGTACAGTACATAAAACATGAAAGCCGAAATTCATTAGTATAATGATTGAAAGCTGAAAACTAACAAACATGAAGCTACACACCGCCGTTATTAACAATTACTACTTACTGATGAATTTCTGTAGACTATTGCAGCTACAGAAACAATTTAAACTACTTTTATGACAGCATGGAATCTAAAATTAATGTTTCACTTCACTCACGTTTCTTCAATGTCACTAACATCTGTCTCATCACTGGTGTTCATTTAGCGTTTACTTACTATCTAGTTCCCAACAGAATTTATAAATCGGTGAACTTTTAGTACACACTACTAATACTGCTAGTATCTGATAAAGTAAAGCTATTCAATGTTGCTATGGTTACTGAATTTGGACAACAATGGGGCAGGGGTTGCTCCCTTTTACCGCATTCTATCAACTGACTGCTTGGTATACTTTAATTTATGTAAGGTTTCAAAATTTAATTAACTGTCGTCCTTACCTATTCCGTAAAACGACATATCGGTAACTATGAACAATGAAATAAGGACGTTTACTTCTTTATTAGATATTTAAATGAACTGTATACATAAATGAAAGCATTCAAACTTTTCAGTTCTAAAATAATACATCTTTACGATGCCCTAACTCGAGATCGCTTGCTTTAGGTTTAGGAAAAGTTATGAATTTCTATAAAGAAATAGGATACCTACCGCAAAACAGTTTGCGGTCGTCTACGTAAACAGCTATATATACGCACCCATATGTAATCTGAATCGTCAGTTTCTGTAGGTATTCTGGTCAATTGGCTCACTAACAACGTGTATCCACGACCGAAGGGTATGCGTCTAATGTTTCTTGGAACCTCGACACAATTTTTAAGAAAAGGGGCCCGACTGACTATTCATGCTTGAACAAAGGTCACAATAAATCAGCTTGGAGTAATAAAATACAATATGGAAGCGTCCATATTAAAAGAGATTTTTTGTTATTTAAGTCTAGGGTAGTCTTAGAGTGATGACAGATGAAAATTTCAAAATAGAAAAACTGAAAAATACTTAAAATAAAATGACTGCTTGACTGGAACACTATATCACACAGCAGTTAGCGATTTCCGCTAGTCATACATCATAATTCACAATAAAGGAAACGACCGGAGTACGTTATCTGTTCATGCACAAAACGGTAGGTAGACGCAAAATGTAGTACTTTAATATATGAATGAAGTCAACGAACTATAATACAAAGAATCTCAGTTAATTCTATTTGCTTACTTGCAGGGCTTCACAAAGCCTAGCTTATCATAGATGCCCATCCTAGAGTTAATAATCCTTGTAAAAATAAGCGGACATTCGGCACAGAAGTTAATTCCTTAAACACACCAAGGATAACGTTACAAACTGATAGATAATAACAAATGTTATTCGTAAACATGTACAATCACTTACTGATACAGCTAATCGTGTAACCGATAACAAATTCAAAACTGTTGTACTGAAAACATTTGAACACGCTGTTCCAAACTTGTATTTATTTGCGTGTTAAGAAATAAGCTGTGATTTCGGCGTGCAATGACCCGGTCGTGATAGATATATCGGGATTAAAACTCGATCGTTTCGTGTTGATGCGCGAGAAGCACGTGTTGCGTTAGGACGCAGCGTGTCGTGCTATGACGTACGTCTGTATGCGCGACGATTCAACGACTAACATCCGAGCGCACGGTGCGGCACGCGGGCGCAGCGAGATGAACCGAAGCCCAAACCAGCTGCAATGCTTTATCTGATTACCTCATGGAGCAAGGACCTTACGACACAGAAAGCTCGCCGTAAAATCCACCTTGAAAATTGACGTTTGTGCCGCAAATTTCTATTACGACACCCTGATTTGTGTCTGTATTTTAAGATCAGGCGTAATGTTCTAATTTTTTTAATGTGGCAGTTTTATGATTCATGAGTTTAAAATACTATTTTTATCGTTTTCAAATTAACATTATGTTTAAAATCACTATGCTTCTTAAAAATAATTTCGATGTAGGAAGATTTTAAAGAAATACTCGTAACATAATTAAGGCAGTAAGAAAAATTGTTAGAATATTTCTAGAAAACGTGCAATACTTTAACAAGTGAAATTTTCTATAACTGGATACGCAATTCCGATAAACATTATCGTTGTATTTATGGTTCGGTTTGTTTTGAATTGTAACAATGCAACAATGCAGACTTTTGAATTCTCAAAGCTATACACACGAGTATATCAAGGCCTGCACATCGGCCTCAACAGCTCAAGACGCCGGTAAATTCCCATTGTTGTTCAATGTCTATTGTAGACACGACATATGGAGGTCAGATGAACGCTCAGACAATTAATCTGATTAGAACACAAACGGTACATCAGAACAATTTTTCTTGATACGCCATAAGCGTGTTCGTTAATACAAACCTTGTTTCTATGGAATGAATTTCATTCATCGCAGGTGTTAAGATTGTTAACGAAGTTGGAATTAAAATTGATAGCATTAATAACTCGTTCATTAGCGTTAGCTTGATCTATAAGGTTACAATATTGTACATAACATTCTTTTATTCTCTGTTTTTTAAATTACAGTAACAGAGGTTTTGATATATGCAAGAATTCAAAAGAGCTTAATATACCTGACTTAGTCTATTCTATTAATAAGAGCGGTTTAACAGTAAACCCATTGTTTTCTTAAGTACCTTTACATTTAGCGAAACATTTTGACGGTCGACTTTAATGTCAAGATAATACTTACCCACTACTGGATACTTATTACAGACTGGCAATGAACAAGTATAATAGATGTTTAAATGGTGCAATGGACCTTAAACCAAATTGCAGTATTTAAGATAATTGGAGGTTCGGGCAATAAAAATAAACAGGTTACAATATTAGTAATTATAATGGAGCCGAAATCTTTAGTTGAAGTTCAAATTGTTTCTGTGCCACAGAATATTAAATCGATTCTGCTTTTATTGAGAACTTTAGCAGTAGGTTTAAAAATATCCGATTCACCAAATCCATAATAAACCAGATGTGGTAATTGGATTTTTGATAAAAAAAACATATTTTATAATAATTATTTGCAGAAGAAAACTGGGGATTTATTAAAGATTTGTCTTTTTCTTCTATTTTCGTACAAAGAAAATGCTAAATAATAAAAGGGAGTATAGGTACTGTAAGTGTCATAAGTTAATACAATTACCTGCTCTTAATTTAACAGCTGGATTTATTTTCTGGACATTACCTAAATTCCTATCTCTAATTGTCCCACTTTAGTTAATTTAATGTTAAATTAGTTGTTACTTTGTGCGTTGGAACGTTAAGTGCCTTTTGTATTGATAACGATAGATATTGTTTGTTTTCATTCATCAGTCAACCATTTCTTTTGTCTGTCGTTGTCAACGTTATCATTTGTTTGAAATTCTTTGGTAAACAATCCACGATGGAAACGTTGGCTACTCCGTTGAATTGTATCGAAGTCTATGTTGTAATAGGTAGTAGATAGATATACGATTTTTTATAAGTTGTAAATTGGTATAAGTACATATATTTCAAATCATTATGAGATAATACCTTAGTAATAGTACCTACGAGTAAGTGGAATTTATTTTAGTAACGCTTAGTTAGCATCTTTAAAATAGTCAAGAATTTAACACCTTGGAATAATAATCTGTTATGTTTTGATTTCTAGTAGATAAGTACTTTTACGATGCACTTTTCTACTCAATACTCGGAGCATAAAATCACGGTTATAAGATTACGTAGACCGAAAAATCTGTGTAAAGAGTTTTAAAATTGTT
The DNA here is from genome assembly GCA_001278395.1 of Lerema accius. Lineage (NCBI taxonomy): Eukaryota > Metazoa > Arthropoda > Insecta > Lepidoptera > Hesperiidae > Lerema > Lerema accius. The sequence goes on along the minus strand of LGAG01000264.1, from coordinate 382,397 downwards.
TAATTCTGAATATTTGAAAAGATCCATTCACTTTGTATGAATCATCAATCAATCTATTGAGCCGAAGAATAGACAGGTAAGTAGATTACCTACTGTTGAGATAATAGTCCTTACGTAACAGCTGACGGTAATAACCTCGAATTTTGTCTTTAGATATTAATTGTCTAGAAACTAAAAGACAGGAAATCGATCATTGCTACTTTAATACGTAATAATGGAACTGTAGGAGCCAAATCATTAATCAATGTACACGTAACATATTTTTGAAAATGTAATTGATTTTACTGATAATTATTGCTTACTGTGGACTGTAGAATGGTTTAAATTTATGTTACATGCTTATCTCTATGTGGGTGGTTACATATTATTATAAATAACATTTTATGAACATTGGGCTCATTTTAAGTTGCAGCTTTATTACCTCATAAGATTATACACAATATTATGTAAAGAGGGGAAGTAAAGACTAAAGTAATAAACTATACAATGTAGGTATGTACTTATTTAAACTTTTCTCGTTGTAATGTTGCTTAAAAAGACATTTATCTATCTATTTTACTTTATTTATTATAGTACCTACTTATTCCTACTCACACTATGACACCTTTTATTAACACAGCGCGTAGACCACGGAAGAAATAACTATACAGATACATTCCTTGCTCTGTGGCGTAGACAGTCATGAGACGGAAGGCATCGTTGATGAAGAATTTGACGTTGACATGAATATCTTCCAGCCAGGTTAATCGCACGAATATAATATGGGTTATTGTTTGACAAGAGTTATAATTAAATAAATGTAAATGTCCAGATTGTCGAATGCCATAATATTTATAAATATTTCTCCGAGTATAATTAGAAGTTAAAAAAATATAGGTACTTACCCGCATTTGACTTTTCTTCGTTTCCAAGTAATTGCTATGAATTTAAAATTTACAAGAAAAACAGGAAATAGGCAGGAAGAGGCGAATCCGTAACGGAGATAATTTTTGATAAACTTGTAATAATTTAAAAAAATAATTAAATTTAGCATGGCAACATTTTTAGATAAAAATGGTCATTTGTATGTTACGTAAAATTAAGGGAAGGGGGTTGGGAAAAATGTTATGATGCGTTACATAAGCAAAAAATTGCATCATACTTGAACGTTTCCAAACAATTTTTTTTTTGGTTACATCTGAGGTACTTACCCAATATTACTAAGACTGGTGTTGCTAGCTGACAGAGACTCGGTCTTGCCCTGCGCCATGGCTGCCAACTGTCGGTCCAGCAGGTTGTTTTTCTCTAGCAGTTGGCTCCACTGTCGCACGGCCGCCTTAGAAGACGATAGCTCCTGACGAAGCTGCCTCTCGTCCAGCGAATTGAGACCGCTCCGCAGAGAACTGTCCAGTCTGTAACAAAGGTCAGTGTTAAGTGGTCGTATCATATGCAGTCTTTATTTGAAAAACGAGAAAAAATAAGATTCTTCTTGTGAAGTTATTTTTAGGGTTCCGTATTTTTCATAATCCTGACAGTAAGAATCGCACGAAATACGTAGAATTTAGGCAAGAAAATAAACTTTTACACCTAATGCAACATCTTGTACAGCTCTTAAAGACTACGATAATGGTCTATGGCCATAATCATTGGTAGCCCCATAGGGCATACAAAATGAAGAAAAAGAATCTGTTCTTAAAATCACACCTATACTAGGCCTAAGATTACCTACACGCATTTCGAACCCAAGTCCCTCATTTCCAAACCACAAAACTACCACAATATCGATGTACTGTAATTAACATGATGTACGGTACTATTTTCTCAAAACAGTTTTCACAAGTTGAAGTCAATAGGTGAACTGATCACCTCAGTGCGGTTTCGCGTCTGCTTGAAGTATGTCAAGGTATTATAATCCTATAACATCAGTCTGTTCTCAATACACACTCCATTACCTATTACAAACATTGCAAACCCTCTTAACTGGTAACTGGAAAACGTTTTACTTGAACTTTGTTTATGAGACTAGCACTAATATCATTAGGTGATGGTTGAGAAAATTATAATGACGACTGTATAATGGCATAAGCCTGCGATAATGAATTTAATACATGATAGATATACATTTCAATTCACGAATTATAAAAATAATTATTTCATGTGGTGCCTTTCATACTGAATTCTTTAGCTACAAATTTGTAAATCCTTCTAGGGGACCGTTACTTGGTTAATAAGTTAGGTTAGTGATAAGTGTTAATGAGAATATTAGTAGTTGTTAATTTGTTAGTAAAGAGACTGCGGCAGTGAATACTGTTAGAGCAGGTCAGATCTACATTAGTAAATATTAGTAGTTCAATTAGTAATTGTCCTACTTGAAGTCGGTCGAAAGATAAGTTAACCTGAGCATAGATGGTCGCCTAATATAAGATTAGGCGCTTACTATGTAGCCAAGCTGCGGCAGCCATACGAACATTATGACGTTGTATGGAAGCCCGCGCACTTAGGCAGCCACGAATTCCTCAATATTTCGGCTGTCATAGCCCGGCTGCTTAGTGCATGCCTAGTCTTAGTGTACTCTCTTAATTAAACGAATAATAATTAATCTGTGGCCAAACCTCCACCCAGTTGTTTTGTGGCTGACTCAAGCAAGAGTGTGGGTGCTACCTAGTTGTACCTAAGTTGCATAAAGATAATATTATGAAGCTGCATAAAAATAACATTATGATAGATATTAAGAAGCAGTTATAATATTTACCTCTCGATATAGTCATCGACACTTTGCAGACTGGTGATGGATTGCGCGAGATCGTTGTCCATCATGAGGTCATCTGAGGCCAGGCTTGACAACGTGTCTAAGGACGGGGTTCGTTCCGCCGCAGGATTCCGGGACCCGTTTACTACGAATAAAAATACTTTAAAAAAAAATTGTTTTTGGAAAATATTTTTATCATAAATTTGTTTCTAACTAAGTATTGGCCAAAGATTTATCCGAACATAGACGATAGACAAAATGAAAGATATAGACAAATATTATTATGATGTATAATCCGTTTTTTAACTTGTCTTATTTTTAAAATAAAAACATTCATTTTTAAAGCAGTTTATGAAATATTTATTGAAGTGATGAAATCACCTAAACATTAGTGGATAAGCATGAATAACATGAAAATATGTGATTTCTGTTACAAGGTTTACGTAAAACTACGTGCTAAATAGGACAAGTTAAAAAATGGAATACAGGTTACAATTCGTCACTCATTTCAACTGGGTTCAATATTCGTGTGTCTATGGGCCGCGACATTATCCAAAGAAGGCGTTGGGTATTGAAAATTTTCTTATAAGCTTACAAGAAATATTTATGCCATGAATCAAACGTAGGGGGGTCACATAACTTACATTTCCTACTTCTTTGTGCGAGTGGGCTAGATGTGATGAGTTCTCGTGACCTCCTCAACTGTTTGCCGCCTTCAGACTCTGCTCGTTTCATCGACGGACTTCCGTGTGTATTTTCTGTAAAATACAATTCTTATTTGCTATCCATTGGTGTAAAATACATA
>LGAG01000264.1:298566-363652 GCA_001278395.1 Lerema accius | reverse complement strand
AGCCCTATGAGATGCTTAATTTATAAAATTAATCGTTATCGTTGATGATTTTGATTAAATTTTGTTTTGAAGCCCTTAATTTAATTTTAATGTTTTCATTGAGTTTAACACTTAAAATGTATAGTCATGTTGATAACTTCTTCACTAAACATTATCATTATGTATTAGATATGTAATTAAAATAATGTTTAATAATATGCAGTATGTAATATATTTTGATAGCTTATGACTATTTACTTACTTTTTTTTTAATTAAAAATTTTATATAAGTACCTACGTTATAGAAATCTTTAATAAGCTTAGATAATTGTAAATGGCTACACTTCCTATTTCTTACAATGAAGGTAAAAGATAATATCATTATGAAAGTTGCGATAACGACCTTTATCGAAGCTTCTGTGATCCAAATCGATTTTAAATTACTTGGAAATAAATTAATATCAAATTGCATGAGGTTGCACATACGTTCACAACCTCATAAACACGTCAATAGCTTGCTTATTTACGATACATACGTATACTTACACCAGAATAAGTAAAAGAGTAAAATGTTGCAACATTTTTTTTAATAAGGCCGTATCAAAAACAATGTATAATTTACGTTTTTGACATAAACATATCACGGCAATACAAAGTTTGGGAATTTTGCACAGCTTTACAAAAAAAATTGTCACCAAAAGGAATTGGTAACAAAAATTTTGGCAATATTCACTTGGTGCTAAACCTTATGCCTTAACACATGCATACTACTCAAATATGAGTATTAGTGGTATTTGTAAGTGTGTAGGGCTCATTAATAGTTGTCAGGATACCTGCTAATAGTCTAAAACCTAGCATTCACTCCTCATTGTTGTGTCTAATCAAGCACAACTGCGCTTTAAGATCGCTTTTGCATACTAGCTCATTGATTACCTTTGTTATGCTTTCTGGTCTACTGCATTCATTATCAAGCTGACCCGTGAACATTAGGTAGGTACTTCGTAGATTAAATATTGGAGGTACAAATTCTTATGAGTTAGGTACTGTCTCTCTACAGATTCAAAATTCGAAAGTGACGCATATAGACTGTGATTGCTTTTTTTTAAGTCAAAATATTTATGCCATACGTGAAATCAAATAAAAAAAAATTAAGCACAGGTAAAGCCAACTCAGTTGAAGTGTTCTCATTCTTAAAATTATAACGCAATCGAAAATGCCAATGAAAAGTAAGTTTAAAATGTTTTTTGTCACTTTGCTCTCATAATTTAATAACTTTTCGCAGAATATTACGGTCGCGCAAATATTTGTTACATGACCAAAACTGTTTTGCGTTTTTGTTTACGTTCCCATATCAGATATATCCCTTACGTAGGTACGACCCCGCAATTTACTTACCTAGTTGTTGGGCACAAGCATAATTTATCCCTCCAATGTTGTTGCTTCATATAAACTGCCGCCCCTAGGCAAAACTTTCGCAAACCTCGGACACCGAGGGACAACCATAGATTTTCATGACATTCATAAAAAAATGTTAAAACAAATAAATCTATACGAAACCCTGGGTCTCTAACATCACGAAATAATGTTTAACTGAGAGTAATTTTTATATTGCTGATCTGCAGTTTAACAGCATTCCCCGGTCACCCAAAAGTGTCCAGGATTTTCCCGGGAGGGAGGGGAAATCCAAACAGATGGCAACACAGCTCTACTGGGGACAAAAACCTTTTAATAAGGGACTTAGTTTACTTTCGACTGTTTATTTTCGGTATTTTTTTAACACGCTTTATCAAAAAATAGAAGGTGCCCAATACGGATGTGTTTTAGACAACAATAGACACTGTATATCAAATGACGACAGCTTACATATTAGGCGCCTGCCAACTTGAATAACTGCTTTATGTTACAGCCCTTGTGTGCCCTTATATGCATTTGTTAATGTTGCCGATTGACAGAGTAGTATTTTAGATAAACGTGACGTGATAAGCCAGTACATACATAGTTTACACATTGCAATTGTAACAATAGTGTCACGAATTGTCATGAGTTTATAATAAACTTGCTGATAAGCACTGATATTGTACGAAAAGAAACAGATATGTTTCTATGAGGAAACACGAAAATGACAGAATTTGGGTCGGTTTTTCTTTAGAGTAGGAGCGAGACGGCATATAAAATTAGTCATAAAGACGATAAGGACGCATGCAATGTAGCGCGGAATACTTATAATAGTTGTTTACTAAGGACGTACCATAACTATTCCTGGTAAATAAAAATAATATTAGGTTTCTATTAGGTACAAATAGCATACCTATACGTTTTATGACCTGTGATACTTAATTAGTTAAAGAGAGTGGGAGTGTTAATAGGGATTATATTTCTATGCAACGACCAGTAAAACGACTATCCTTTATCATGACATCCTTGCTTTTTGTATTACTCTATGTTATGTTCTATTATATTTAAACTGTATACAAAAACCTTGACGTCGGGTAACAACACCGTGTTCTCACGACCGGTAAATTATTACAGATCAAGATGAAATAAAGATTAGGAATAGAATTGCGAGCGCTTGTACGTGTTCATTCATTGTCTACTTAATTAAAATTCATGTCATATCCGTATTCGATAAATCAGATATACTTAATGAAGCCCGCTATATACGAACGTACTCGTATGTTAAGAATACAGCGTAATAAACGAAAATTGTGATATTAAAAACGTTCCCATGCACGTATCACGTACCTACGTAAACGCTACATTACAAGTCATTTCAATGTAAATGACGACGTGTATGAATACCGTACTCATAGAATAGGGCGCTCGCTACGTAAGAATAAAAAAGCCCATCGGTTTTAATGATGGAACAATAGTCACTATTAAGACGTAAATAGTCAGTCTCTGATAAGATTAGACATACGAGTACATACGTCAATAATAAGCAGTTATCAAATTTTAATATAGCATATGCTCAACGATTTCAAAACAATTTTTTTTATTTTAATCACTTTAAAAAACAAGATTTGTTTTAGTCTTCCAATTACACAGGCATCAAGCTCCTTTCGTATACATAAAATAAGAGCTGAAGAAATTAAATATTGAAGAAACAAATAAAGTGTAAATAACAATGCACATCACTCTATTAAACTACTTTCAATAAACGCTATAAAAACGTAGGAAGGAACACGTGTAGTTCCATGCACTACATACAAGCAGACATCGTTGCTACCTGTTCAACCGAGTCAATGCCTTTCATGTATATTAGTAATAGCTTAAGCATCCACCAACGCCTTTCCGGCCAAGAAAAAAGTTGTCGTCCCCAGAATACATTATGTACTACGTCACGGAATATTCTAGAATCTAGAACTTTATACAGAGTGATAGCCAGAGTAGTAAAAAGGTGTACTAGTATGCACAATTGCTCATCGCCTAATGGTTGTTTAATTCGTTGATTGCATTAAAGTGTTTGTTGGGTGCGACAATTATTAAGTTGAACATTTAGGTTGAACAACTAATTGTAAAATTCAGACAAGTGAAAATCTGTCCCGGGTTATTGACTCCAATAGTAAGGAAAGGTAAAAGATGACAATTCAATTGGCTTTATTTAAAGATTGATCTACAAAGATAATTATCAAATTAATTTCACTTTTATGTAATCATAAACATGAAAAAAATAATAGGTACTTGACACAAAGATCGCATCTTACAACATTTAATTTAATTTGTGACATCGTAGACACAGTTGACTCTGAATTAACACTTTCTCGATTCGAAGTATTACTAAGATACCTAATACCTAGTACATTAAATTGCCTCTATAAATATAAAGTCAGTCCATTTACATCTTTAATTAGAGGCAAGAAGTGTCGGTGAACTAGAAGCAATTCTCAAGAGAATACAGAACAAGAAATATACCCCACTAGACGTAGCTTTTGGTATACATTTTAATTAATAGAGGAAAAACAACCTTGGGAAAGACTATGCTATTAAAGTAAAGTGGTTTTGCGTGACTACACATTGGAATTTTTTTGCTGCTACAAAAATGAAAGTAAAGTACGAAGAAGACTAAGAAGGAAGAATTATACTAAGGAGCAATACAAGTTAACACAAGATATCTGTGAAGGATTTAAGTTTTGGTACAGTTTTAGGAATAATGCAGGCAAGTTTGAGATATTCTTTATATGGAAAATATGTGAACAAAGATAAAAATCCTTTTGTGACATAAGTACATTAAATAAATTGACACTTAGGTATACAGTCTCAGTTTTTGTAGTAGTAGTATTGTGGTACGTTGTACTCTAGATGGCGCTACGAGTAGGTTTATTTTCTACTAGAATAGATAGTGCGGTAATGTATTCCATAATATTGATCCTATCGCAATCCAGACATCAGGATTCAAATTTCAACCACAGAGCGGTTCCCCCTCTAATTTCAGTAATTAGCAATACTTAATGCAAAAAGTATCATAATTATACATATCACAACCATTTCGATTTCCCTTCACATTACCTAACCTTCTCATTTATCATGATATTGTTAAGATTTTAAATCACACTGCTAAAACCATTTTAACTTTCTCCATTGAAAGTAAATCAGTGTGAGGTCAGAAAATTAAAAGCAATAAATAACTTGTAGAGTACTAATAAATAACTGGCGAGGCGTTCGTAACGAGCGTCTGCTAGGCGAGATAGTTCGTAGAAGTAGTATCAGTGTAGGTACACATTAGGTATCAATAGCTATATTTAAATATTTCTTCAAGAATTTAAAATTACTGACTAAAACAAGCTATCTAACGTCACTTCTTCAACTAATAGTCGTTCAAAGTTAAACAAAAATCCGAATACTAAAAATTTTACCAAATAAATTGCTGGTATAACAAAAAATCATGGTCTTTGTAACTCTTGCAATGAAGACGAATCTAAAGACACCTCATATGTTGAAGTCCGTCAAACCACATATGGTTGCATCCCATAGATGCAAAGCGTGCCAAAGATTTAGACAAACATACTTTCGAAAAACATTACTCTCCTGGTATTAGTATAAGGTAAAAAGTAACGGATTTTCATACTATTCATAGATGGCGTGATGCCTTATTTATATAAGCGCTCTAGATCGTCTAAATTAAGATAACCTTGGAGTTGACCTCTTAGCATTCGAGCATAATACAAGTGGCGATCAATAAAAATAAATAAAAGGTGGCAATAGAATGACGCATCGTTTTTTGCACGCGCATCTGATGTAGCTATAACTAATATCTTCGAAATGCCAAGGTCTTGATTCCTACCGTTAAGCTGTCGGTTTTTGTTTGCTCCTTCAATGGAATATTGACTTATGATCTCGCTATAATCCTCAGTCACTCAGTTTCCATTCTAAGTTTATCTTACTTTGTAACAATTGTGTTTATAACACTGGTGTATCTGTGAAGAATTTATTTCTCTTACAATGTTGTGTTGTTGTTATTAGCACTTTTCTAAGTTTTTATTAAGCATCGGCGGTTGTTTCATTTAGGTATCTTTATTTAAATTTAATGACATTTTAAGTGCTTTTTTGTTACTTATTCCTGCATATTTCTTGGTGCATAGATGGCGAACATCAAAGTAGAATTTGTTAAGTCATGTGCGTGGTTGATGACTGTTTCAAAGTTAACAGAAAACGTTCAAAACTAGCTGGCAGTCTAGAAAAAAAGTACGTTTTTATGGTAGAATTATGCAATTCATGCGTCTACACCCACGCGTAAGCTTTACAAGTTCAACGACCGAAAGCTTTTATCATTTGCGTCTAATGGCAACATGGCGCCACTTTGCAAACGGTGATAGATAGGTATATTCCACGAATATTTATCGATTATAACAGATAACCTTAATTCATACAATTTGATGCAGTTGAAATAATTTGAAAAATAATAAATATTTTAGTATTAACGGCATTGTTACTGTTATTTGTGTTGTTATTTTAATATGTTAAGTAATTAAGTATCAAAATTTGATATTTAATATCTACTAATAATGCACTATGTTTAACTTAAACTTCTTTATCATTACCTAATGTTAATTATCACATTGAGAAGTATTAGCTAGGATTAAATTATTTAGTTTTTCTTACGCGGTTACCTAAGAATTAAATCTTGATCAATGTAACAATAACAACCTTTCTTAAATCAACTTGAAATTACGTACCTCTTAAATCCAAACAGCGAAATGAAAATGTCTGCCTGCGCATGGCAATTTATCTCGCAATCTTCGAAGTCAGTCAGGTAACTCGATCATAATCAATTCCAGTAGATTGGCTATGTTGACAATACCATATTAACAATAGCAAGTTCGGTGTTGGATCGTATATAATAGGCGTCTGAGATCATTCCAATAGACTATTTCAACTAAGTGATTATCACGAACCAACGAAGCGAAAGTTGTCGGATATTTGCACCGCACCAACTTATCTTTATTTGCTGTCGTGTTGATTGCTACTATAAATTATAACGGACCCCCTGGCGTTTCAGTTTGTAGCGATAACCTATTGTATTTACGGTCTGTAGGTATAACATTTTCATTAATTTTATTATTGTACGCTGATTGATTAGCACATTCTATTCCTATATGATTATTGATCTTATCTTATTTTTATAATCGGTCACTCTTGCAATAGTTTACCTTGTACCTTGCACTCAACAAAGTATGAGAGGAAAGAACCAGAATTAGGATTATTAAGAAGATAGTCGGGAAATTCGCATAAGTTGTAGGCAAATACATTATTCCTTCAACACAATTTTCTCTTGTACATATGTAGCAGGCCTAATCTAACAGAGGGTTCTTGTATATATTCCTATCTTATCTATATCATCATTTCACCACCATTCATATTAACTCGTTTACTATGATGCAAGTGTGTTCCATTTCCACATTTGTATCTCTGTCAGCCTTTTGGTAAAACAGGTTTCCAATCTATCACGCTATGTATTGTGTTCATTTGTATACAACGTGTGTGTTTCAATATTAGGTAAGATTATACTTACTATTCAGATCAGCCTGTACGAGTATGTAAATTTATAGTATGACGACGGGATATTACAGTGGGTTGCACCTATGTTGCATCATCTAACTGTAACAATGACGACTTAATCTATGTAACGATAGCAAAAGGCATGACAGCTGTCAAATCGTCTTGCAATCGCATCAAATCACAGATTTGAATTTTTTTTATTGTTAAGTATGTAAATGTACCTAATTTAAACTTTATAAAGGTTATTTTGATGGTATAAACTTACACAGGATTTAAAACAATATCATCCGCTGATGAGAACAATTGTGATCCAACGACAATGATAGTCTTTGGATCTAATAGAAATACTAGGTACCTACATACAAGAGCACTAGTTTTTCGTATCTATCAGTACTGAAAATTGACAGGTGTGAATAGAAATTTGCGATCACTTGCAATATAGCCTGTAATAGATGGTGTAGAACGCTAGATAACCACAAATGACACGTTACTCCCATAACCTGTACTTACCGCCTCTAACTGGTTTAGTTACCTTCTTTTATTCAATCTATACAATGATACACGACATCAGAAACTAGTTGTTATTGAGTTGCTTTGGTTCGATTCCCAGCCGAGTCTTAAACTTATGAGAAGTAAACGTTTTTATTGATCTTAGTTTTTTGATAGCATTTTGTATTCAATGTTGATTTGATTTATACTTGTCTAAATTACTGTTTTACCTATCTGTTTTATGGTTTTAGAGTTCGCTCGGCTTTCCATCGTCATAAAATTGATAGTGTTTTATTTCTGTATTTCAATCGTAATAGTTGTTCGCTTATTCATTTGTCAAAAAAAAGGATACGAGTAATGCCCTTATAGCCTCGCACTACGATTTTCTTGATCGTTGATGCCATGGAAAATATAGAAATACACGAACTCACACACAGACCGAGAACAGAAACTAAGCTAAGAAACTAACAATGGTCGAGAGCAGAGGACCAGCGTGGTAAGCATTGCACCTTACAGTTCGCCAAGTTCGCAAGTATTAAAGCAGTAGTGCAGGTCTTAAAAAGAAGTTCGTATGCACTTTCTTCCTGTTCGTTCTTGATCTACACCTCGGCCTCGTCGTTCACACGGTCGCCTGTACTCTGTACTCCACTAGAATTACGCAAACAAATCGATACGCGAGAGCTGTTATGTGTCGCGTCTTGTAACATAAAAATACGAGCACTCAATTTCCCAGCCGCATTCTATTTCGCTGCAGGCAATTGTTACACGCGGAAATCCAATTGTGACTTGACTTACAATCCTAAGCGTTTGAAGAGAAACATGACAGCTATTAAAAATAGCGTAGGAATTGTGGAGTTTTTGTGTGTGAGTGACAAACGAATAGATGATAAACGTGATGTCAAGATATTGCGGAAGTAGCAACCTTAAAAATATTTTGGAGAGAATTGGTTACGTGGTTGAAAAACTTAACAGTATAATGGTTGAAGTACAGCTACACAATGGAGGTATTAATCTAAGCTATTGCCTCTGCACCGGTTTAACTATCAGGTACCTTCTCGGCTCACTTACTCGTAAGGAAGTAAGTACAAAAGGTTGTATATGAACCCTTTTGAGCGACCTTTTGGTAGGAAAGAGCCACTTGAACTTTATGCAGGAGAGGCAACACTTTTTATGAAGATACCAGACCCTCCCTGTTTTTGCAAGGCGGGAGGGTTTCATGATTGTAAATATACCTAACACAACGAAACAGTTCTCCAAATGATTTCTACATCGTAAACAAAATGGCTTTTTAGCTTATGGTAATAACTCCCTCACAGTTTACGTACAATTTTGGCTTTCATATTTCTGTTGAATATACTTAGGTAATCATACACCAAATCACACATCGAAAAACGTATCAATGTAGGACATATTTTAAAGTAAATAATGTTATTGCTTAAATGCACCGAAGGTTTCTCTCGGATTCTCGCAAAGCAGAATAATTTAACTGTAGTTAAGTATACATATAAGTGCAATTTTTCATAAGCAGCATAATCTCCTATAACCGTACATTATTCATCACAGGTTGCACTACCAGTTCGCACACTGGCATGTGAGCCCTATAACGGTGCGGCATAGCCCATAGCTGTAATAAATTGCTGGTGTTTATTAGTGAGAACTCGAATGAGTTACAGGTACCGAGATCTTTTCAAGCTCCGTATCATATTTGTGTGATCGTGAGAAGGGAACATGGAATTGTCTATTTCAAAAACCATCAGAAAAGGTAAAGATATAATATAACTTACAATTACATTCGTTAGCTTTAAAAAAAAATTTAGGTATAAAATCGATCAAATATCGGGTAGCCATAGTCATATCCTACGATGCCTTAATATACTTAATGCCTCCTTATTTGTACTTTTGCTAACATTGTGATCATGTACCGAATTGATGAATGCAAATTAACATTTAATTTTATAGAAAAACTTAAAGAACAATGTTATCGTTTATGTAATATCTACTCCTACTCTGCAGTGAGCCTCTCTAAAGGTACCCTACTACCAACTTTCTATGCCTTTGAAAACTATAATTACAACGTATTGTTGTTACTTGTCAGTTCTAGATATCCAACACGCGTCGGTCTGTCTGTTTATTCTGTGTGATTAAGCTCAAATTGACATACCTGTCTAAAGTTGTTAGTTAAGACAACTGAGTATAATTGGAATTCTCTTGGTTCGTTAACTAATAAATTGTCACGATTTAACATAACACGAATTCCTTTCTGTCACCTCTACCTATTTGGTTTTTAAGTTTTGAAGGTTCAGTTATGTGTTCAGGTTTTTAGGTTCAAATCCCAGAAGATTATCTTGATTTAGGTCCTAGATAGCATCAGTGGTACTGATGTAGGCTGGAACATTCAGATTTTCTTTTTGTCCAATTCCTTGTTTTACATTGATTTTACGAAATCAAATATACAGGGTGTTTCCAAGGAGTACATAAATCTCTCGCCAGTATATATGTAGATGCAATTTAACCTAACTTATTGTAGTAAGCAACCTTTTGTGAGGTGACTGTTATCGAAATAATCCAACCAATATTAAGCTACATTGTCATTTTAGAAGTTAATCAACTGTGACACTTGGCAAGCTAGTACGAGCACCATATCAGTCGAAGTGTGAAATCTATAATAATATTAACGGCAAACATTTCGCTACGGCCGATCTGCTTCAACATGGCGATCAACATAAAAAGTTGTAATGGCTTTCAGATTTCCGCAATCAAAACTGATTTAACTTATGACACTTGCGACGTATTACAAATTTATTGCAAAACTTTCTTTTACTCCACCTGCATATTCGATTGCACCCATTTTTTGCATGAGGTGCAAGATGCGGAAAGAAATTCATTCAGGAATATTTCTGTTTCTCAACTTACTTAGAACACATTGCCTTCTAAGTAAATTGTAAATTGTTTTTTAGATAGGTAGATCCTGCCAACTTTTACTGTCACCTCAACCCATTAACGGCCCAGTAACAGATCAAGTAATAGCATAAGACTCTCCTTATAACTGAGGAGGCATATAGTATAATCCGATCCGAATCTGATTCGGATTGGGTTCGGTACAAAAAGGTTCTAACCCAAATCTGAATCATACTAACGAAATTTTCGACCTATTCTAAACAAGTTCTGAACATGACCACTACTTGAACTTGACGGAGACAACATGACATTGAAAAACTTATCCTTGGTCTGGGGCTTATCAAATTGGTATTGGTACTTCTAGTCAGTTTAAAAACATGCTCCAAAAAATATGTTTTCATTTTAAAGTGGGGTTATTGACACTTAAAAATGAGGTGCTTGATCGCAAAATTAAAGCTGAGATTAAACTAAAGCTCATCTTGAAACGGTATTTCTATTGGAGATTAGTGCCAAATTATTTGGTTGACGCTAAAATTAGTTATAAGCTACTACAATATCACCATCAAAAGAATTCGTATTAGTCATGTTGTCCCATTCGTCGGCAAGTGTCCAATTTCAGTTACTTATTTTGTTGGCTGACAGCGATATTAAATTAAGTTATATAACAAAATGTAACCCGTACGATATTATAAACAACTTACTTAATGCATGAAAACTGCCATAACGTTACCTAGAAACTGCATGTCACTACATTTACGCAGTTAAACTGCACCGTCACTGAAAAGGTGCTATAATATTTATAACACTGAACATTCTAAGGCCACCGAGGCGCCGCTCTCCATAACATATTCACATCGGGAGCTTGGTAATGCGTTCTCTAACTCGAAAGGTCCCATTGTGTCAACCACAAAGCTTATTATTACGATATCTGTGATACCAAACAATTTCAATTCAAACGATATGTCATATATCTACTTTCCTTTCTTCGCGGCGAATGAAAGCGTTTACTTGCGTTGAAAATGTTGAAATTGATACTGTTGATACTATTAACAAGTCAATAACATAATGTCTGGCACGTAACTGAATTGAACTGATAAATATCTTATTAATAATGTCCTACAATCAATTATATTTGTGTAATTGACACCGAATGAAAGTGATTGGCAAATCATTTTGTAGGTGCATTGAACAGGAAAACTCAATTTGTCTGAAACTATAACTAAGATAGATAAGATATAAGTCGCTAGTACATATTTTCTAAATGTTGAAAATGTATAAGTAGTAAGCAAAGAGTGGTAAGTAAGAGATTTTCATTGTACACAATACAGAATACCTACTAACATTGAAACACTAGCAGGCCGTAATAAAAACCTATGTAATTAAAATAGCGTGAGCAGGACTACTGAACATGACCCATTTAAACAATAAGTGCACGTCACAAATGAAGGTTTGTCAGTAGCACGGAACACAAAACACTTCCGCATACTATAATATTCCTATCTTTTAACTGTCTGTGTAGAAATAGAAGTCAAACCACCATAATTCATGTCATTGGCGCCAGAAGGAACACTGAAGAAGAAATAGGATGTTGTCCTTTGAACGTTTATTAATTTAGGCATAGGTGCACTAGAATCTAAATTAGACCGTATCCATAACTCATTCTCTCAAAAAATTGATTATATACTGAAAGATGCCTCGAATATTAATACAAATCGAATAAGTTGATAAGCTCACATTTACCCTATAGTTTTGTAATTATATTCCAGGCCAATTGTAGAGTACCTATACTCGTATACGATACAATTCCTTTTATGCTGTACACCAAAATAGTATATGAACGTGACAAGTATTCTAGTGAGGGGATTTGAATTGAAATCTTAGTTAAGCGTGAGACTGAGAACGATATATCTACGTTTAAAATTATTATATTTAAAGCAGTCGCAAATTTATTCTGGTTTTACTCAGCTGTTGAATAATAATAACTCAGAGTAAAAAGCCTCAGCTAATTTATTCAAAGGTCAGCAAGTCTTTCATACTGTGCGAAGAATTACATAGATAAGGATCTTAATTGTATATGAAGAAATGTTATGGTTTATCAAAAGAAACTAATTGACAATTCATCAATTGTAGGCTTGGATGTACTGGCTGAGATTGCTGTAATAAAAAGCTCATTGTTTCACAATTACAATGCCGTGGGTAACGCCGTGTACTGCTGACGTGATGATGATTGATTCCCAACCTTGCTTGTTGGCTTTCACCTGACGCGCCCGTCTTGCATTGTAGGGCGAAATAAAAGATAAATGGTACATGCCGCTCCGTTTTTATACGAATATAAAAGCACACGTCACGAGGGTCTCTAATGGCTGGCAAAATGTACCTTTAAAACTACCAAAAGACCAAAAAAAGTTGATTATAGTCTGGAAGAATATCTAGTATTCTCAAACTATAGGCATAATTCCTAAAGTTCTTCTTAAAGTGTCATAATAATGTGAGCATTTTTATTTGAAAAGGGTAAAATTGACGACTTGGATTTCCCTGTTAAATAAAATGAATTTGTAAAGCCGTCAAAAAAGATACAGTAATTGTTATGTTAGTTATTACGGTGATAACGGTAAACGACAATATCTCTTGAGGCTGTCGATTGATCATTGAATTGACAGGTATTAAGAGGTCAATGTCATTTAATATACAATCAATCATGATAAAGGAATTTATAATATTCACAGTTACCGTAACGCATTAGAATTAAACAATAAAACGTGGTAACACTTATCTCAGTAGAAAGTTTAAAGTGTAGCTTGTAATGCTTTTAATAGGTTTCAATTCAGTAAAATTAGAATACAAGGTAAATTATAAATTAATTGAAAATAGTTAAATTATTCAAATATCATTGACGTTATTTCTTATAATTTAATTTATTGAGGAAAGTACTTTTTTAATTAATTAAAATAATAATTTAATGCATAGACAAATGAATAGTCATATCTCTGTATGTAACAGATACATTCATTGCTCTGTGGTCATATCGGTGTGCGTAATTCATCTTCTGTCACAAAAATTTGGCATACGGTATGGTAATATCTGAAAAGAATGTGAAGATGATTGCAATAAACTTGCTGCCAGTTTAACCGACAGCCGGTATAGCTTTCGAAATTTAATAACTTGACTATTCCACTGTTGTAATTACTTAGTTAAAATTAATTAAAGGCAAATGAAATAGTTATAACAATGCAAGAAGCAAGCGCGTCTAATTACAGCTCTCGTATATCTTTAAGACATTCTTCGGCTGCTTCAGTTTTGTTTCACTTACCTGGAGGTTCTATTCGATTATGTTTTCATTTTGTGTTATACAATTCTTAGCGGCCAAGGTATGCAGACAAAAAGCCTTGAACTTTTTCTAGCAGGCTAAAAAAGTAAACTAATAAATGTGAATATTCCTTTGTAATCGTTTCGTCTGCTTCGTTTAATTCTCACACTTAAATTGTCTGAAGTATTTTGTCGTCAATATTTTTGTCTATCAAGTTATAAATGGTTCTTATTAGTTTAGACAAAGAATTTGATTCTCCAAATCGATGAATTATTGGATAAGTAGGTACTAAATTCTAAAAAGAAATGTAGATCTAAGCGTTCTGACCGGTCCTAAAATCAATACTTACTCCGTTTTCTCATGGTTTAGATGAAGTTGGCAATGCTATGGGGAATGCGAAATTCGCGCAAAACAAACACATGGCTGCGATATCTAAAACGTCCATTTTGTGAACATTTGCCAACAATTTGAAGGTTATATAACACTTAATCGTTATGATGGTTCGTGCGGATTATTCATTATTCTTACTTATTTCTGAAGTTAAATTCTATTCTGTTGTCAAATTGATTGTTTACTTATCTAGTTGTTGTTCTAAGGAGTCCTGCAAATCTGCTTTCACGTACCATATCGCACTGAGCTTCACCGTCGTCGTCATAGAAGATGTTGGTGCAGTCATCCATCCCTGCGGCTGGTTGCGCAGGCCTCACTCCTCAGCCAGGCGCCTCGGCCTCATCAATACGACGTCACGAGGCCGGACCACCGGCATCCGAACTTGCACAATATCACTGCCACATCGACACTGAATCTTGACAACACAATCCTCGACGATCGAAGTCTTGTGGATAATCCGATGACTCACGCGACACCTAACTGACTGAACTCTACAAATGCACCGAGTACCAGAGACGTGGAAGCGTAGGTGTCCCTAACGAACTAAACGAGGCAACTAATTTCTACTACCGAGAGAATCGTATTCACTTATGGTTACGCTACTGACGGCGATGGTAATGAAAAACGCTCAATTAGGCGTCTCACGGTATTTTTTGTCGCTCAAGGGCGATCCGATGAGTGAAGCGAGGTTTAAAGATGGTGTTTTTTGCGGTGAACTGCGTAGATAGTTACGTCGAGGCGGGGGCGAGGGTGGCGCGCGCACTCCGCCGGGGTGCATTGATCGAAGTTCCATTGCGCATGTCACCCCTCGAGAATTTCTCGCCTGTTTTGACATTTGGTCAGCCGACGACTTAGGGGCACTTTTCTTTGTGAAACGAGGTGCCGCTGTGCACGTTGCAGAGCACTTGACATTCTTTCGTAACTTCTCTTATCTGTAGCACAAGGAAATGGCTGTCGTTTGTGATCTTGTTAGCGAGATCGCAAAAGAAGCGGCTTCTCTTTATCGTCAGCTCAAGGGAAATGACAAAGCTAAACGTCTCCTATCATTCGTAGGAAAGTATGTAGGTTTATCAAACAAGCCAACTTTATCTTACCATGCAATATTATTGAATTGGTTACCTTAATTTAAGTCCTATTTTGATGACCTTTTCATAAACTGATAAAATATGCTGCTAAATTATTAGATTGAAAAATGTAGGTACATTTATTATGTTCTTGGTACAAAACTAAAACTTCTCGACTATAATAATATTCTATTCTTGAGTTCTTTTTAAGTGACTTTACCTCACAAATAAATTAACGTTAATAGGTAGGTACTTACTTAAGCAAGAACATTAAGTAATATTTTCGTACCAATGTTAGTTAAATTAAGTTAGAAAGCAAAAGTATTGCTAAGAATTAGATAGCAAATTGAATGATCGCGTGCTAAACTTAATTTTACAAAGTTACATTTGTTGACCTTCTGATTGCCTTAGCAATCAGACTAGAATATTTCTAGAAAGTGGTCTTTTTTTACCAAGTAGGTACTAATGTACGAGTGTATGTGTTAACAGTATTTATTAAGTACATAAATTAAATTAAACATTAGAAGAAAACAAGATAATCTGGTAGGCTATTCTGCAACACGTAGGTACCTATATTTAGATATTGATTTCTAAATAAAGAATCCTAGTAGGTATCGTGTTAAAAAATAAAATAAATCAGCTACTTACTTACCTATAGTAAAATGGAATAATTTTATTATGATCTAAGTATACAGAACTTCTTATTAATCGGAGAATATTCATAGTCGCTAAGTCTATTACTAAGGTTTAGGTTGAACTTTAATCGTAAAGTGTACTTAACTGTAAATCTTGAATGCTAATTAGAAAAGCTTATACCTACATAAATCGAGCTTACGACTCTAACCATTGTTAGGGGCAGTAACGGAATACACAAATCTCTATAGAATTATAGCCTGGCGATGCAATTGCTGGTGACCGTAACCTTTCAAAGCAAACTTTAAATATAAAATAGGGATATAATTTAAGTTCCTTCTTACCTTGTGATATCCATCTAAGCTTTCCGTAGCTACCGAGGAAATTAATTAATTACTTTCTTTTCATTTCGTACCCTTCACCCTAATTTTTGATCCAACGTGCAACTATGAAAACAAGTAGGTATGCACGTTTTATACAATTTCCCATCTCCCACCTAAGTGTAAGTAAACAGTGCAATAAAATTAATTTTGTAAAGAAAGGTGCAAAAAGGACATACAGAAATTGCCATAAAGGTAATGCAAATGCCATACTATACCTTTAAACCCCAATACAAAATTTAGGTATAGTTTGATTAAGTTTGTTGCATTCTGGACCTAACCCTTAATGTACGAGTATCTCTAGTTACGCCCCTGTAGGTACAATAAAATTATAGCGTTTGATTGTGTTGTTAAAGTGTAGTGCTGGGGTGCATACATAATTATATGAAGACATCAATAACTCTATAAACATAGCGGAAATACTTAATGAATAGTAAAGCAGTACCAATATTTTATTCTTCAATGCCTTTTATGGTTTTACACGCAGGCTTATTGCATACCCATTCATTCTTTTAAGCGTATGAAAAGAACCTGCTTACAAATTCTTTTACAATTTATTGTCCATTTCACAACACAAACATAAGAGCTTCGGTTTCTTTCATTCATACTTGTACTGGTTTTACAGGGATTTAAATATGAGCCTTTTAAAGTACTTTCGAAAAACTGAGCTGCCTCTTTTATATCACCCTCCATCTTAACTTTGCCATCAAAAAATTGCTTCATGCATCTTTTGTTTCAGTAACGATGTAGGGACACGTGAAAGACAGAAAAGGCGTTCTTACAAAATATACTGTTTATACATTCATTATATACTTACTTATAACTTACTTATTTTTATTGTATTGTTGACTTAAGTAAACCATTCTAAATTTAACTTCCTTACTCGCCTCTTCCGTACTTAGATTCCTCTATCTCTATGAATAATGGTGTACTTGTGATGTGAACTATAAGTAATGGCATGCAGGACCATATAGGTTCGATTTTTAGCAAGGCGAAATTTGAATGATAAGTACATTTCAATATCTGTTCTCTGCCCAGACCGATGTGATAGATGAGTTCGTTGTTATCCATGGCACTTACGATACAGAGGAACCTATTGCGTGGATGAGCGTAGCGTTATTTATTAATAGAAAACATTATGTTTAGAAGGAAATACAGAGATAAGATGCCTAGCTAGTGTACCTTTTATCGATAATATGTAATATTCCAGTTCTAGAAAGCGAAAAGAAAAGCAGCAGGTATAGAAATCTTTTCTTTAAAGCACATGTTCGTGACATAGCAGGTGGCGCCAATATAAAGAGCTGAAGTACTGCTAAGTATGTCAAGGCACTCGGGACTCGGGCATTCACTGCAACAAACTCATTCAAAATACTAGATCCTAGTCGTGACTTTATGTGCGAGAGTATTAAAGGTGACTTTAAAACGCCAAGGCCGAAAACACTAGGCTTGGAGTTTAGACTTAGTTTTTATTTATACGTATAAGGGTCGACTGTCGGTACCAAATAGTTTAGGTCGTATGAGTTTGAGATGTGAGAGATCTTTTAAAGATTATGCTACTAGTAGTAGGTATATCTAAATGTCGAAGTTTGTGTTTGGATATATACTTAATTTTGTTAAAAACAGCAGCATTGATTTCGACTTAATTGGACACAAAAACCACCCTGAAGGATATGCCTGTAATGATTTCCTTATCGGAAAATGTATCGTAATGTAAAGGTATTTGTTTGGCATATTTTAGTATAGAGGTTTAATCAGTATTTATGTATGTTTGACATAAAATTATCTCAAAACTTACAAATTGTCGTGTGTTCAGTATCTACACAATATAAAAAGAAAGGGAAATATTCCATGCTTGGTCACGTTATAATTTTTACAAAAATGTCGATGAGGTCATGTCATGATTTCACTTTTTTACTGGACATGCAGTTGGTAAAGGTTATCGCAATTCTCATTTTATACACGTGAATACTTTCATTGGAATGTTGTGCTTACACTCAAACGCTCGACTTTAAAATGTATGTTTTTCGGCATCAGTAGGTACATTACTGGCCCGTTTTTAGAAAATCAATTTTACATAAGTATTCAAACAAGTTTTAAAAATGTATAATGTATAGAGTAACATACTCACTTAGGTATATAGACACTCTATTTTGTGCTCTAACAATAGAGACGATACCAATGACACCTGACATATTGAACAGAACTCTATCAAGTCGTTTCAGTTTAAGATCTTGTTAAAGACATGGACATCATACATAGGTATTAGGTACACTTGAAAACCATTACACTCTTTCTGGTGGTCTTTTCTCTTTCAGTTGGGCTAAATTATAAGGGCTTAGACAGGTGTAAATAGTTTTATGTATGTGTTTTGATTGGTCTCTTTTAAAGTAAGATTCGTTAGTTACAACATCATTGCGATCTAAACTAAATGCAGCGGGATGCAACTTGTGTCCCTTCTAATTCACGACACACGATTTCCTACAGTGAAGTCATTGTCCACGAACAATACTGCCTTCATTATGTAAAGAGACAACCTCAATCACTTCGACCGTGTCAGCTCGCGCCGTGTGTACAAACATAGACCACGACATTTTGGCGATTAAAACAAACGCTAAAATTAACGTCCCGAATTTTTTGTGTTAAAACAATAAATATGGTTTCTTTTTTATTATTCGAGTCTTACTATTTTATTATTCTATCTTATATTAATTTACTTCTGTGTACGGCTATTTATAATGACAAGAAATTTTAATTTAAATAATCTAGTAACACTCATAACATAACTTTTTGCCTGTCTACAATTTGAATACGAAACATCGTTATAAATGTTTGGTTGTTGTAAAAAACTCCTTAGTCTTAGCTAGTACTTACTAACGTCTTATAAGATTTTTATATAATATACAACGCGGACATTGTCTTACCACATAACTAGGATTAACGTCGATCAGTGAAGGGTTTATGTCAAAAGTAACTGTCAGTATATCTCCTGGTCGCGTTACGCGGTCTTCATGTTACGGTTTCCTTAGAATTTTCCAAGCTTCGGGATTATATGTCTTCGTTACAGGAGTCGTCTATTTTAATCGTCTTTTTTATGATAACATTTTAAATTACATATTCAGTATTACACACTCAAAAATCTACACTAAACATTTCCAACATCGTATCTAGGTGTCTTCTTCATACATAATAATAAAATTGAAAATTGGAGGCTGGGGTGCCCTGTTTGTCTGTGTGTTTGAAAGAGCATCATGTAAAAACGGCTGATTTCACAGAACAATGAATGAAATACATAAATAATCCTGAACTCGGGGCGTTATTTAGGCTTTATTTTTTTTTAATCAGTCCACTCTATCAAAAGTTATAAAAATTTAAGTTTGTATGGGATTTCTCTAACTGACGTGACTGACAGTTAACGTGGTCAGTCATATTGAAAAAACATACACCGAAGCGAAGCGAGGGCGGGTCAACTAGTCTATTATAAAAATTAAAGAATAATGTCTTCATTCCCATCTAACTACCATGTCAAATGTCTATGATTTTCAATTACCCTCAGTATAATTATAGAATACACAGCAATTTCTTCACGCCGTTATTACTAACCATAAGACCAAGGCAAAGAAATTGATGGTATGGTCAGCATTACAAGGAGGTTTAACAGACTTCATAATGGTTTAATATATACCAATTCCTTTTCAAATACCGCAATGAAACTGCAGTTTTACTACTTGCAGCTAACTAATTTTGCTAGGCACTAATTTCATTCTTCATTATTGTCTTTACGATAATTATTTTTCGTCTTATTCATGTTCTAGGTCCAAACGACGCATTATTATTTTCGTATCTTCTTGCCGACCACGCTTATCTGCTACTTCCTGTAAAACATAACGCAGAACAATTTTTGTGTCGACTTTTTCTGCTGACGGTACATCGCATATTTGTGTAACGATGTTTGCTAAGTGAGGTTCATGGTGTAGGCTGGCGGTCATTCCCCGATCCCGTCGGCTCGTGCGACCACATTCCTACGGGAGCCCGTTTTACGTTAGCCTTGTCACTAACTAGAGAATTTGTGGCCTTGTCTCTCTAATCCTGTCGTCAATCTTTATATTCCTGGTCTTCAGAGTAGCTTGGATTACATTACATTCGATTTATAAGGCTATTGACAAAACTAATAGGCTTTTAGAGAATTAAATTGGTTCGTTAACGAAGGGATTACACGATTTTTCAATTATAAAACAAGGTATTGTTTATTTATGTATAGTGGTTACCACTGGCGCATCATTTTAAATTTAACTTACCAAAGTTATCTAAACTATTGATATCGTAACTTTACCGTTTACCTCTAGTAATTAATATCCACCCATCTATTTATATCTGTTTTATAAAATCAAAGTACCATTACCAACAATACAGTTACGGCAAATTATTATTGTAAACAAATCGAATGCCATTATTCGTTGTTTTGATTATAAGGCTAATCTAATTACACGGTCACGCTGCGCAATAGTCAATATTTACAAGAGATTTATCCAACTTATAAACTCAATATTTTACGTGTGCGGATCTAAATTAAAAATTTTATTTAAAGAGGCATTTACGGTATAAATAAATTGCATAAACCTTTTCACGTTTACTTTGCAATAATTCAATGTCTTTCTCAATATTTTACATGGCTTGAATAGATGAAACAGTTACAGAAACGCGATAAGATCACGTAGGATTTTCATTCACTGTTATACAAATAAAACTCACTTCATGAAGTATATTTGCATATGTATGGACAATAATAATTTTTTTCAATTACATATTTTTAAGCTCGAGAAATAAAGCTATAATCAATCGACATTTTTACAACCAAGTCATACAAGAAAACGTATTAATAAAGACTTAAAAAATATAAAATTATATTCATGGCGACGACATTACGTTCAATGCGTAACAATTAAACTCATTACTTAACATAAACCGATGCGCCCGCGCAGCTACGGCGCGTTAGTAGTAACACCACGACCGGTTGCATAAGCGGAGGCGCGGGTGGCATGTGTTTTCGCATCGTATAATTAATTAATTACATTCTTGCCAGTACCACCGCATCGCATGGCGACGACTGTCGGCTTACAGATTACACAACGAGTTTGAAACACGGGAAACACCGTCAACCTGTTACTAATGATTAATACGTCGCATCTCCAGCACTTTTACTGCCAGAACAAAAAGCTGACCATCCATACTGGTTACATAATCTTGTCCCTTATGTCATGTAAAATGATTCCAATGTTATTAAGAAAGTGTCTTCAGAATATCAGCAATAGAATTCCTAAATATTACCTGATGGTTTGTTTTTTGTCAGCTCCAAAATTTTAAATAAATGTCTATGATAGGAATACAATTTAAGGGCACTGTTTGATTCACTGTTTGATTGAATCTTGAAATAAATATTGAGATAAACTTTGAGAAGGAGACAATGATTAAAATCCATTCTTTCATCATAAATACTTACCTACCTTACTGCTCAAATGCAGTTAGAGGTGACTAAACAGATAAAAATAGAAAATGAAAAAGTGCAAAACAATGATGACGGCATCACGTATATCTGCAAAATTAATGGCGTATAGCGTAGGTACACAAAAAGTGGTAATTAATATTTAGCAACTGACGTAAAACAACTAAGTACAATGGATACAATATTAAGCATTACACGGTTGCAGAAATCTTTACAAGTTTATGATATAACGAATAATAAATGAACACGTAAAATATTCACAAGAATATTATAAATTCAAAGTTAATTCGTCAATTTCTACTGACCGGTCACGTATTGCAGACACGAAAGGCTTAGATTATGCGCAAATCGTAAGGGATAGTGCGGTGAAAGGGGCTTGAAAGTTCTTGTGTAAGAAATATGCCCTGTATGAGAATTTATATCCTCAGTCTTGGACTATAATAATGTTTGTGGACATCTGACAGTTTAATTAGGCACCTAAGTGGTAAGTATCTTGTTGTTTCCAGGTATTTCAGTTTAAAACAGTTTTTTTGTGTAATATAACAATAAAAAAATAGGATCTCTTGTGTTAAAGATCACTTTATTTATCTATTCTTACATTATTATTTTATTCAAATACTGTAGTGTAGAATGAAAACATAACTTTTGGAAGTTATCCAGCTATCTGATGCGGTTAATGCAGTATCGCCAATTTTTTAATAGACAATATCTTTACATAATAAAATACCCTTTCCTTTTTCTTTTTGACACTAAAAATCTCTAAAATTATGGAAATATATCCTAAGCTTAAGGTATAATTTACTTGGCGAGGCCTTTTTGCCTTTTCCAATACTGTTTTAATTAATGGATTGCTGGATTTGTCACTATTAAACAACGTAATACTGATTAAATTTCCTTTACAAATAACAAGCTAAAGTTCCAAGGATATCATATTTATTTAGGCTCGTTAGTTGATATTCTTGTATTAGGTTCTCGGCTCAGTTGTTACGCAGTTACATACGGCGCCGTATTCTGTTAATTAGCAAGTAATTCTATCTCTTAATTAACTTGATTCAAGGCTAAAATAAGCGGTTTCTCGTCAAATTAACTTTAAACATAACCCAAAACCTTAGACGGATTCAATTCGATATCCACAAACAGCCCGTTTTTTAATTTTTTGGACATATTTTTCAGTTTTATAAGTAAGTAATAAGTAAGTAATTTGCGTTAAAGTCGTCAATCATAATTATGTGGTATAGAATGAAGTTTAATATCTTTAAATTACTGGTAATCTAGTCATCACCACTTACGTTGATCGATATACGACGTGTGTAGACTCAGGTGCTTATGCATAAGAAACGAAGCATGCATGTTGTACAGAAAGCATACGTAATAAACTGAGCTTTTTATCACAACTGCATATGGAGCTTTCTCTAGCTCGAGGAAAATGTTTGGCGAGGAAGATTTGCTCTTGCCCAGGGGAAATAAAATTTTATCGACATGTTTATTGATGGCTACAGGTAATTCTATGATTTCTTCCTTCGTTTTCTTTTTAATTTTGCATTACCAAAATACTTAATAGCAACGTCTAACATTATCTGATGTTTCGTATTTCTCTAGTCGCTTACATGATTTGTTTTGACATAAATTGCAGAATCCATTCCTTTCCTTTTATCTTAACTGTTATGGCTTTCATTAGCTATCTTGGCCCTTTAAATTTATAACGTAAACGGCGGTAAATCCTGTGTATATGGTCTAGGCAATTACACCTTTACAGCAGAGTCGAGCATTAGCGCAATAAGAGCTTGAGATTACGGTACGCCTGTAGATAGCTTTAACGTTATTTCATCTCTAATCTACACGCAAATGACTGGATTGAAGCTGGTTTTTGCTGTCTATTTTCAGAAGAATGGGTCCGTGCAATAACTTAGCTTTATGAGAATCCATCATATCCTGATGACTTATCAATTTTCAGTTTTCAATTTTTCCATTCATTAATTTGGCTACTTCAAGGTGATTAAAAACCTGAATGATATTTAAATAAAGGTTATTAGATTAATATTAATGGCTACGTTTACTTTGGTACTTCGATAATAGGGAACAGTACGCTAGATAACACAAACTCATCTACAATATCCTCGTGTAGCACAAATGAAGCTTTCTCTCGATCGAGAAGATGATCGCGATACCATCTTGTCCGAGTACAAGTACTGGCCTCTTGCTCCTCTGAGTTCACATTGTTTCTCTTAATGACTACAACAAACTTTAACAGTGAATCATGGTAGACCGCAAATAAAGAGACGTTGAAGTAATCATTGTATAATAAACTTTTCATTGTCACAAAAACATAAATGTGAAATGAGAGCCAAGTTCAATATTGTGATAAATGCCTTGGTTGTTTACTTCACTGACCGAAAGAACTGACATCTAAATGGATGCCAAGTTTAGTGAACAGTCCTAAAATTTATATATTTTAACGTTAAGTAATGTACTGTAACTTAAAATATAATTTGTTCTTTTTCCTGCTGCCATTTAAAGTACTTATAACTTTTTATCTCTTTGGATGATCCTTAATAGTTCCGTTAGTTGATGAAATCTAATCCTTGTGTTGATCATTGTTGCAAGTAAAACGTGATGAACTATGACCAACGTATTTTAATAAACTTAAAGTTATGCAATCACTGATTAATTTATTAGGTAGATACTTTGTAAATCATCATTAATCAGG
Organism: Lerema accius; assembly: GCA_001278395.1. Taxonomy (NCBI): domain Eukaryota; kingdom Metazoa; phylum Arthropoda; class Insecta; order Lepidoptera; family Hesperiidae; genus Lerema; species Lerema accius. The sequence goes on along the minus strand of LGAG01000264.1, from coordinate 339,309 downwards.
AAGTAAGGTGAATACATAATTATGAACAGCTTAAGTAAGATGTATGTTTACGGAAGTGAAATTCACCGTTATTTTGATTTAAGTGGATACTCTGTAACATGTAGAATGGCTTCATCTGTTCGAGTGGTTGACAGCAAAATTATATAAATGGCTAAATTGAGCGGATTGACATATCCTGTGTTAAGTCCCTGCAGAGAATGTAACGGATTCATCGTCAACGATTTCAAAAGAAAAAGATAATAAGAATAAACCAACCACATCTGTATCGTCACAAATAGTTGAGCAGTCGAGCAATTGTCGCAAATCACTAGCAGACAGTAGGAAGTCGGAATCGCGATGCAATGCAACTTTTTGCTCCCTACTAACAACGCAATTTACCTATTCTAGAACAATGAAATGTTCAACATGAAGTGAAAGCAAGTATTTACAGCAAATTCTTGCAAAACGTGACAAATAAAAAACGTTATAAACCGATGAAGATATTACAGGATATCTTATTATGAGGTTTTACAATTAGCTATACTACATTCTGCTCTTTGCAATTTAAAAAAAATAATTCAAGACCCGCATACGAAATTAGAACTGATTTATTTACCTACGTAATGAGAATAGCAGACGAACTGGCCGTACACTATCCCTTGCCGTCATGGATATTGTTACAAACCTCGAGTAGAACTTTTTGGGGGACTGTTTGTAGTAGTGAGAATATTAGTTGCTATTAATTCATTAGAGAAGGCACCATGGAAATTCGTACAAAATATTTATTATTCTAGAAAAGTAATACTTATTATGTTTTCCTGTTCGATTGGCACGATATTAAACAGTTGAGCAATACCTACTTTTATTTCTTCTAACTTATAAAATGACCTGATATGCATATCTGTTCTCATACAACCACAACCTGTAATTGCCAAACTTGCTAATTAAAGCTGATTACTTATGTATCTACGTTTATTTTTTGCAATAACTAATACATAAACAATTCTTAGCGGCGAGATCTTGCAACAGACAATCAACATGAATACTACTTCACGACTCACGAGGTAGGACAGTCGTGCAGAGATCTTGCGAACTCAATAAATAATGCGTACAGAACAGACACTTTACAATAAATATTGACCTCTTTTAAAAGTACCTTTGTTTCACCCAACTACAATAACTGTTAGTGTGGGAATATCCGCGTCTTTCGGTTCATAAACTAATGATAAAATCTACTTGAAATTCCAATTCAAATCTGTGAGAGTCGAGGCACAAGTTTTACTCGTGCAATAAATATTATACAGTCCATTTTTTTAACTTGAACTATATAGCACATAATTTTACGAAAATAGGGTAATGAAAATCATAGTTATTCACACTTTTTTAAAGTAATGTATGTGATTTCGTCAGTTCAATGTGACATAAGCTTAAATATTCCCACAAAGTGCTATGAAGTTTAAAAAGTGGACTGTGGTCTATTTCTGTATGTCGAAGTCTACCTAAAACCGTTCTTAACTTCTTAGAACGGACACTAGGTTCTAAGTGAACTCCATAATACCAGAATATTTTACTTTGATTTTATTAAAGTACACCTTAATTGTATTAGGGCATCAACCTTTACGTTTATAGAAGTTAATATCTAAAGTGCTCGCAATATCAAGTTTAGTTGCGGATAACCTAATTTTCTGCTTCACAGGGCTAAAATCGGAACTAAGTGGTTTCCGTTTCATCCTATACATGTTTAGGATTAGATTACTAAGTATTTACGTGGAGTCTAAACTACCTGTGCATATTTTCGGTTGCTTTATAATGTAGGTATACTTATTAACAATAGTATTTTCCTTAGTTTCCTATTAATACGATATTCCTCTTATTTCTCTCGCCCATTGGCTTACATCGGGAATCGTCCTACCCCCCTTCCCGCCAATTCCATATTTTTCTTTTTCTATTCCTAATTTTTTTTTAATACTGGCCAGTATCTCATACTAAAATCAATAAAGTAATTAATGAATGTCTGAACCTTACAATTTAGTGATGTAAATAACGTTATGAATTATTTAATACGATTAAATTAAAATATAACACAGAAATATAAGGTAATTAATTATAATTTTATTAACTGTCAGTCAACATTATTAGAAGAGAATTTGTTTTTATTGTAGGAGACCACGTCGCGGAGATCACATTTCTTAAAAGTAAATTAATCCGCCACAAAAAGGAAAGTTTCACATGGTCTCGTCTGTACAATCGCTATTATTATTAATTAACCAACAACTAGGTAGGTATTTAAAAATACTAGTGAGTGTAAGAAACTGGGCAAGTTTTACCTTTGCTTTCAAATTAAACATTTGCTTATAATTATTTTTTTTAACTGTCACTGGCAGGTTATCTACAAAACAAATCGTCATAGCATAGAGTTAAACCATGAAATTTATAATTATTAGTACTCTTCGTAACTCATGATGTTATTTTGCTAAGGTCGATAATTTTAAAATTAACAATTACTAAAAACCACGACAAAAACATGAATAATAATAGCATGAACAGCATGAATAATAAAAAAATAATATACGAATGTTGGAAAACTTCTTTTTCATACTTCTCCGGCAATTTATGTAATGTTTGTGAGTTTTGAGACGATAACTTGCATATTCATTGCGTAATTATATGCAACAAATCGTAATAAGAAATGCTTTATCTATGTCGATTGCATGTCTGATAATAAAATCATCTCTGGGCTTACGTACTCTCTAACCGGTTGAAAGCACACCGCGCATTGCAGGTTTTAACAAATAACTCTTATATAAAATGTACAGATTAACACACTACCAAATAAATGCTACAATTTTATTACAAACCAGTTTTTTTGACCTCTGCAATCTTTATACTGAATTTAACGATATATTTTTATTTAGGTAAAACAAAATTAATCAGTCCAAACAACTCAAGATATTGGTCTTTCGATACATAGCAAATAATGTTTTATTCATAATAAAATTATTTAATAAAATGCTAATTTGAATACCTGTTTGCCTTTTAGCTTTGCACTGATAAAGGAAGAGCTTTTTAGTTACATAGGAATATAGTTTTGTTTTATGTTATGCCTGAATGAGATGTAGTGGAATTATTGGCAAATTATAAGTATTGTAGAATAATATACCTACTTATAAAGAATATTACTACATTATATTATACTTACTTCTTATATTATGTCAAATAGACAAAATGCAGTTTTAACTGTGTGGTTATGACAAGAATTTGTTGGGTTTAACCCGTACCACCTGTATCCATTTAGGGTTAGAGATTGTATAATTTATTTGATAAGACGGCTAGACGATCAACCACGACTACCACGAGGGAGTTTTAAAAACTAATACGATAAACACTGAGTCACTGAACTATATTCCTACTGTACGGTTAATGATTTTACCGATTTTTTAATTTCTGTTGACTGTTTAGTAAGATAAATAGTGGCCATTATGAAAAAGAAATTATGCGTAGAAAAAATAAAATACAGAATTGGCGGGAAAGTAAAATGGAGTTTTAAATTTTAATACACTCTCCCACCAATCAAATCAATTCCAATCTCATAGCATAGGGTAGTGTATGTGTGTGTGTGTGTGCAAATATAATTAATTTATTTGATGAACTTGCAGCACAAAAGTACAATCGAAATAAAAATAAAGTAAAAAAGTTTTGTGGTTGGGATGTTGTGGTTTCATAAGTACTTGATAGCGATGTCACCTGATTAGCCATGAAAAAAAGCATCGTGAGAAAACTTTGTATCTTTGAAATACGTCTTTGCTTTAAAACGATACCCGTCAAGTTGTTATATAAGATACAGTGAGTACCTATTTATTTAAGCATTTTCTTTTTGATACGCATACAAGTTATCTTCAACTTTATTAATTCAAAACACTGATCCTTGATTCAAAAGATTGATAAAATTGATTCAAACGACTGATTACTGGTTTTAAAACATTGATCTTCAAAACATACTCGTAAATAGCGTAGCATTAGCACCTATCCATGAATTAACTCATATACCTATTCAATAAGTTTGTTTCCTCAATAAAAGTGTCTATGACGCGTCACTTTGATTTCCACTTTCAAAAATAGAAGAAAGCCATCGAAAGTGCATTTGACATGATCTGATAATATTTATGTTTCTAGTTGATCATTAATTAGCTGCATACTGCAATCATTCCGAGCATCGACTTGGAAAATCTCGCTGAATTTGAAGCGATATGATGGTGAAAACATAATTGGTACATTGATAAAACCATAGCCTATAATTATAGATGCTTATTACTGTACCATAGATTTGTATACTCATCCATTATAAATAATTTATTAATTATCCATCAGATACGTTCAAATGGAACGCTGTTTCAGAATGTCGTAGTAATCTGACATGGGCAATGTTTATTAGAAAGCCAAGCCGACATATTGACATTAAACCTATCCATTCACATGGGAGCTGCGGTTTAGTCGGTGAGATATTTCAACTATTATGATGAATATTTTGTTTACCCAACTTTGTCGGGTTGTTGGTAATTGGTAGTAGGAGTGGGTAATTAAACTTATTTACGTAAGTTCGTCAGTAAAATCTTATGACGAAGACTTAAATAGCTTTAACACCCAAAAAACGTCCTTTGTGGTTAAGTATCAACCAAGTTAAACAATAAAGTAAAATACTTATTTCAAAATGATATATTAACTCCATATCTTAACATGGAATCACTTAAAACCCATCTATTATAGAGATTACAGTTACGAGATAATAGGATTCGTGTCACGTAAAGTTCATAAAATAAGTGCGTAAGCCGTAAAGAATAGAAGGGAGACGAGTGGGTCAATGCCCTTCATTGTGTTGTCGGACAATTGTTTTGTGATCACCAGTTGTGGCCCTACTGAGCACAGCAAGGTATCAGCTATAACCATCTCGCTGTACAGTGGACCTGTTAGAACCTCATTCATCCCAAGTCACGGCTCGTAGGTTTTAAAATCGATAAAACTTGTAATGAGTGTAGATGCAATCTCCGTTGAAATGAAATATTGCAGTCGCAATTTGCAAACAGTTCGCTAAGTTGATGATCTAATAAACTACACTGGCCAGGTCAACAGGATATTTAGTGGAAAGCTTGATTTAAGTTTGTGGGAATCACATCGAGAAAGATTCGGGTTTATTTTAGATATTTCAAAGCTTCTGGTGAAGCCTACTAGGTAAAGTCAATTAGTCTAATACTCATTTTCTCATACGCAAGTCCGGTAATTGATGTAAATTTTATACATATATCGAGATGTTTTAAAGAAGAAAAATTAACCGTATAAATACATATTTCATTTCAGACAACAATTATTTTCTCACATTATGGTCGCATGCGTCATTAGGTTTCGATCATAGGTCGCTTAGGTCCTCTATGAATAATTTATTGTTTAATCAATTGTGTTGATGAGTAATCTGGTTACCTGGTACGTTGTAATAATTTAAATAGACTTTTGATAGACATATGAACAGAACAACCACGAGATGATAAATGGTCATCGTCGCTCATGGATATTAGTAACACCAAAGATCTCACCAAAGCCAATGTTAGTATACAATAAGTGACAAAAACAAGCCGATAAATTGTGAGCACTCTCGGTGTGAAGACACGAAAACGACCTATTGGACTGTTTTTTTCTTTAGAGTACGAAGAAGACGGCAAGACGCGATAACGTCGCATGCAAAACACTTTTAGTTGTTTACTAAGGTAACATAACCATAACGTAACATAACTATAGTACTTATATCATTGACCAAACAGTCGGCTAAAAGAGGAATAGAAAGAAGAATTGAATTCATAATAGTAGGTACAAAGAATTACTTACTCGTCGCGTACTCCCGCTAATGTTACTGGCAAGGCTCTCGGCATCATAATGTCGAGAGAAGGCATAGGAGCCGGGATGGTCCCGGGATACACATTGCCCCATAAGCTCGCTCCCACGGACACCAAACAATAAACAATATCACATCTGTTTTAGTCACTTGTTCTCATCACTTTACCGGTCTTTTCAACGAATCAACTGCAAATAAATGTACCTATTTTAACAACTCCAACTTTACTGTATTTAACGGTCTTAATTTGAATGTTTATAATCCGTTGGAACGTGTTGTTTTTGTGTTAAAATTAATCAAACAAGGAAGCGTCATTAGTCATGTTATGTTATTATTTAAAAACATTACCCTCCTGACGTAGATAAGTAAAAAAGACGTCAGTCTTGGTTTTTATGTAGAAATAAGTGCTAAAAAATGAAAATTTATTCCAAGATTTATCAAATCTTTATCATTGTGAACTTGTTGTTTTTATCATCCGGTCGGTTTTGCTGTCCATAATTTTTCTTAGTTTTCTGTTGATTTTAGAAGGCACTTTACGTACTCGGGATTACAAAATGTGTGGGTAGACAGATCTTTACAACCTACCTACATAATAAGGCTATTTAGATTTCATTTAATTAAAGACGAAAAAAAATTAGTCTTCCTTCCTGTAGGTACCTATTATGAATCTTGTGTATTGTGGGTACCCAAATCTTAACAATGGACAACATTAATAGTTACTTCTTCCTATTTATTATAGGATGTAATGTATTGCAACACTGGTTGTAACGTATTCTAGATAAGACAGGTGTAAAATTTTAACACGACCTTCACTTTTCACGTGTGATCGAGCTTGCATTAGCGGTCAAGCGTGCGCGACACCGGTGTTTGGTAATAAAGTATGCGCACGCGCAGCGCGCACTGCGCTCGAACTGCGACTGGGGGCGACATGCCCGGTCTGGGCTTGAGGTCTGCCTGAGCGTGGACAAGTTACTATTCGCCGGCGCAGGTTCGACCGGCGAAATTGTACGAGAGCTCCATGTATTTTCTCAAAATTAGTTACAATGAGTAATTTTATAGTGTTAAACCGACTGTTTATTAGTTCCGAATTCCGAACACACAACTGACTCAGAACGGATAAACAGGTGAACTTTTAAGTTCAAAATACTCGTAGGTACCTATTATTTGTCTGTAGAACAGTTCATAGTATATGCTTGCACCATGCTAACTGCCGCTGTGTGCAAATAGTTTAATTACTAAAACGGTTTTTCAACTTAAATAATGTAGTACTCGTAGTAGTAAAAGTACACTGCTTGAGTGTATTGTAAATTGTAATGTAACAGAGCATTCCTACGTGTAGTCAACCAGCAAATAGGTAACTATAAAATAATTTATCGTAACTTTATTGGTCTCACTCTGTTTTTAGTAAATTCTTAAAAAAACAACTTTATTTTAATAAGCTCCTCGTCTAACGTACCTGACAGCTGGTGGTTGACTCATTCATTGATAATCAACAAGTGGCGAGGATGCGATGTGACATAGTATCATGACAACTTTATGTTAATTTAGCCTATGATATTCGATATTAATATTTATAGTAGGTATAGGTTTATAAAATATATTACTTTGACCTATGGAAAGAAAACGGTGAATAATTAGGTATGTTGATTCCAATAAAATTAATCACTCGTCACTGCAGAGGACAAAGTCACTCGGTGTTTATACCTACAGAGTGAAAAACTAGAAAGCCTAGAGTCTAGATGTAGAGCATCAGCTTAAATATAAATTAAAATAGGTTCTCTCTCACGCTATTGCAGCGCAGGTTTTGTGTAGGGGTTAATGGCTAGCCCATAGGACATTTCTTTTTCTTAGGTCTTTGATGGACATAATTTAGTGTGAAGTTGTTTTCTTATTATGTCAGTATTTTCATAGTAGTCTTTGTATGGTACTCAGTCACCTGAAGGGATGGTGCAATCATTGCAAAGTGTAATAATTAATTTATTACTTAGGTACATAATATTACAGGTACCGTAACCTAATTATAAAGTTACCCTAACGAATAGGATCCAGATTTCAACAGACGGCAAAGTGTTTCAACATAGGTACAAGTAATACTTTAATTTCATTAGAAAATATTAAAAAGTTAATAAATTTTGATAATATTGACCTTTGAACTTCGTCACTATTTTGAGCCGTTTGCCGTGGCCCAAGGGTAGCCTGGGAGTTTCGTTTTGAATTAAGAATTTTTCAAACTGACGTACTATCTGACAACAACAACACGTCTGCGCGATTGATTGAGTGTAGTGTAACGCTATATATAAGTTACTCTATGGTGTAACGTTATGATTTTAGGTCGCTGTCAGGTGTCACGGTGTCAGTAAAGTCATGTTAATGTCACAAAATAAGGCGCAAATTGCGCTTTGATTTAATTATTTGTTTGCAATCTTGCATTTTCATCTGTTAATTTGAAGTTTTTTTAGTAACATTTTTAATTAACAATTTTAAGTATAAACTAGGTTCAGTTTATATCTTTTTGAACCTCAATTCTCAGCCAATGTCTGGAATGATAACTCGCGCCAGAGCTTTTTCAAGCCAAGCTTTAAAAGTAGCCAACAATGTTGCTAAGCAACAGTTTGTAGTGTCGCTGAAAACCGGTAAGCATATCACTGTTTTCCATTGAAAAAATCCTGATATATCTACATAATTTCTACAAATTACAAACCTTTGCCCACTTTTTAAAATCGATGTTTATTTCTTTTTACAGAAGCCGTCTTAAGCTATGAAAAACACGGCAAAGAAATAACGTTTATTAAACACAGAAGTTCCTAAAGAGTTTCAAGGTAAAGGAGTTGGGAAGTTACTAGCTCAGGTAATAAAATAAAACTATAGTTTTTATGGAATTAGGGTGATATCGTTGGACCCGAAACAATCTGACAAAAAAGATGAGTAGCTACAAAATAAAAAGTGGTCTCTTCATCGGCCATTTACATTAGCAAAATTGGGGCTTTAGAAAAAACAAAATCATAAAATAATCACTTTTTTTTAGTATTAATTATTATAGGTTCCTACATAATTTTATAATCACAGGCTGTAAAATGACATGGGTTTTCAATGTGTAGGTACTCCCATTGTCCAGTTCAAATATTACATGTTTAAATTAAGTATAATTAGCATTAATTCAGCAGAGTCCATCAACAATGAAGAGACTACATTGGTCCCTAAGAATATTATTTAAATATATCCCAATTGTAAATTTGATTTAAAGAAATATCTCTGTTAATATGGTAGGTAATGTGATAATGTTGCTGCTATGATATTTATTTTTTGCCCACAGCATGCATTTACTTATGCATTAGAAAACAAACTGGAGGTGACATGCAAATGTCATTTCCTCGCTGAATACTATCAAGATAATTTAGATAAGTACAAAGGGCTTAAAGTCATACTAGATCTAGATTAGTGCAATATTAACTGCTTAATTATGGATGTTGTGTGGTATAGATGTAATGTACACTATTATTTAAGAGAGAAATATTATGGTAGAGCCAAGAAAAATGCTGAGAAAGCATTGTCACAAGGAAACACCAATGAATTTCAATTTTATCATGGACTGGCGAATATTCTGGAAGGACAGGTCCAAAAAGGAATTGCAGACTTGACTCCCCTACAGTCAGACAAGGACCTACAGTTAGCTGTTATTATGGCCCTTCTTTTTGGATATAAACTTGTCAACACAGTAGAAAGAGATGATTTATACAGTTTGGAATCAAAACTAAAAGAAGAACGGAAACAGGGTAGCACAACTTCATTTTACTATGCAGGTCTTTTTCTCTTTATGGCAGAGAAATATGAAAAAGCATCTGAGTACATCAACAAGTCTTTAAGAAAGGACCCCAATAATATAGAGGCAATGATTTTAAAAGCTTGGAATGATATCTACATGAATAAAGGAGAAATGCAGGCTTCTACTTTAGACTGTTTTGAATTAGCTTTAAGTAAAAGTGACAGGAATATTGATGCACTACTAGGTGTGGCAAAATTCAAATATTTTGCAAGAGATTTTGAAGCTTCTACCCTTACACTTGATAGATTAATAGTAGGCAGTCCTGGGCAAGTTATCCCATTGATGGAGAAATTGAAAAATGAATTCGCTATGAATAAATGGGATGCACTATTTGACACAATAGAAAGAATATTTTCCATTGATCCAGATAATTTAGATGCACTAAGAATTAAGATTTTTATTGCTTGTTGTAAAAATTCGGACTACATTGAAACTGTTGATCAATTAAACAGATTTTTCATGGTTCTTGAAAATGAGGAAATACACAACGGCTATCAGTTTTATATCACTGCACAGATCTTTTCAAAGGTTTGCGGTAGGTCCAGTACTGTCTTATCCCAGGTGTATAGATTTGCACAATATGCCTCAGAAATGTACCCCAATAATGTGGCATATTTAAGTGAGGTTGGTTACCAATGTTTATTGCAAGGAAAACACAAGGATTCTCTCAGCTTTTTTAAAGCAGCTAGCAAGCTTGATAGCAATTCTATTACAGCACTATGTGGGCTAACCCTTTGTCAAATGTTTGAAAATGGTCCCACAGATCAGATAGCACAACAGGTAGAATTATTGTTTGAAATGCAGGGACCTAACAAGTTCCCTATATTGTACCTTATATCTGCACAATTGAATACTAAAAATTCTGCTGCAATGACATTCCTCAATGAAGCATACAAATATCAAATGGCTATTGCTGATGCAAATCCTTTTGGTTTGTTGTACATCAAGGATTTAGACCCTGACTTTTTATTGGAAGTGTACAAGGAATACAAAAAACATTTGCCGAAGAAACCATTTGTGATAGTCAGTTATTTGATATACTCTCAGGAGGGTACTGATTCTTCAGTGACAAACTGCTTAAAAATCTTGAGCACTATATGCAATGCTTGTCCAGGTTTGATACCAGCATTGTTTGAATTGGCGAAACTGAAATTTTTATTTGGTCATGCAAATGAAGCACAAATGTTGGCCCAACAAATTGGTGATTTGGACAACACACATGCAGGATACCAGGTGCTTTTAGCGCAAATATATATTCAGCAGCAGGCATTTGCTAAGGCAGCACAATGCTTGGAAATGTGTTTGAGTTACAATTTTAAGGTGCGGGACAGTGCAATGTATCATTTTCTTAATGGTTTGATACTTCAAAACTCAGAAAAACAGCAAGATGCTCTTGCTAGTTTAAACACTGCCTTACAAATAATTACTAGCAAGGGAGCAAGTCAGAACCGTTTGCAGGAACCAGAACTTAACATAATAGACAAAGCTACATTGTATCTTCAGATAATTGAATTGCAGAATGCTTTAGGCCAACTTGGTGAAGCTGGGAAAACTATGCAGGTGAACATAATTTGCAGTATCTATACTTGTTTTTTTATTCTGTATTTACTAATCTATTGCACTAATAAAGTCAATCATTTTATTGAATAACATAAATTAAATTAGTCGCTACAGTATAGATATATTATTTGTTACTTTAGTTTTTCCATTAGAATATTTTTGGTTTCAAAAATCCAGTAAAACTAACTGTAAATAAGATCTTGAATACATTTATAGAAATTAATCATTGTTATGTGATTAACTTTTAATCTATTTAAATTTATTTTATTGTGATTTTTTCTTTATAGGAAGCTATACAAGAATTCTCATATACATCAGAGGAAAGTCGTTTGACAATAGCAAGAGCAGACATGGCTTTAAAGAAGGGAGACATTGACAGTGCAATTGACATTTTGAATGAAGTAAAGCCAGGTCAAACATACTACTTTCAAGCCCATAGTCAAATGGCTCACATTTATTTAAAAGATAAGAAAGACAGAACAATGTTTACCACTTGTTTTAAAGAGATTGTCAGTAATCATCCAATGGCAGATGCTCATACTATGATGGGTGATGCGTTTATGTCTATTCATGGTAAGTCAACATTTGAATTCTTCTTTAAACACATACGTCTCTTGATATATCCATACATATTTTACAAATAATTAAACTCCCTGGTTTAGCAAGAAACTATCTTCTATAACAGATTTGATTGAGAATCAATCATGATTGATTCTTATATTCTAGTGTACTTAGAAATAACTTTATCAGTGAAATATTTTACACTTGCCATTATAATCTGTTAATGGATGTACAAGAGTATTAATTTTTGTCTTTAGCATGTATACAAATGCTTACAAAAACTTATTAGCCCTTGAATCACATCCAAATATCCTTTTCGTCCACTTTGACAACTAGTTTAAATAATTTTACTATAGAGATTTTTTGATTGTGATATTTTTCATTTCAGAACCAATTCAAGCTGCAGAATCGTATGAGATGGCATTGAAAGGTAATCCAAAAGATGTGAGCCTAGTACGTAAGTTGGGTGCCGCCCTAGTAAAGATGCACGAGTTTGAAAAGGCCACACAACATTACGAAAATGCCTTGAAGATTATTAAAAATGATGACCTAAAATTTGAATATTTGGAACTGCTTATAAAGGTATTTATAATTATGGAATAAAACTCCTTACTTGAGTAAATAGAGCTTTTGACTATCAGTCGAAAACCTTTTTTTTCATGTGGATGCTTTTCTGAGTAATTTCTAACTCAATAGTTGTTTACTTAAAGATAATGGGTTTGGATAATGAAAAGATTTTTTGTTAGTAATAACATAATTATGTACTTGAATAACTTTTTCTAAATATGTATTTAGAATTATCTGTATAGAGAAGGGAGATAAAATTGACGAGTGATAATTTAGTGTATATGTATTTTCATCTACTCATTAATTTATTGTGTTAACAGTTGAAACTATACGACAAAGTAGACTCCACAATAACAATGGATCTCAACCAAGTCTACAATCAAGAGAAGGATATTCCAACTTTAAAGCGAAGAATAAGACTTCTTCTCACACAAGTAAGGAGCAGAGAATTGAAGAATCCAACTGGAATGAATACACATTTAATTCTCACCGAAGCTAAAGAATTACAGACAGCAATAGTGAAAAGGATAGAAATAGATTCAAGGAGAGATTTGCAGGAAGAAAAAAAACAATTGTCGATCATTTTGAGTTTGTTGGCTAAAGCCAAGTCTGTAAAGGAGCCGACGGTTGCGGCTAATCTGTATTCTGAAGCGCTGATACATTCGCCACGAGATCCTGATATATTGTTAGCTCTCGCTAAGTTATTTGCACAGGTAAGGGAACTTTATTTTAGTTAGAGATATTGACTGAGTCAATAGTCTATTGTTTGACAATTAGTTGTGGGTTAATTTCAACAGCATTATGGTTTCTTTATTACTTTTTTTTCTGTGATAAAAAAATTACTATTGAATAGATTTACTCAGCTTATGATTAATATAAATGTGAATATTATAGATTTGTTAATTTTTTTGATATTTTCAGATGAACAATCCAGAAAAATGTGAGCAAACGTGTGCTATTCTCTTGAATACAGACCCCAATAATGAGTCAGCCGCGGTCATGATGGCAGACCTCGCATTTCGTAAGGTAATTATAATTATCTTTATCTATAATCTACTTTTGTTGTCTGTTATATTGTATGTTCTTTAGGTGTCTATACATTAACGTCATCCGCGTTTTATTTTTACCCAACTGCGCTAGAAAAACGGTAGTGTTTTTTGACGAAATGTAAGTAAGTCATTTTACACACTATTTAACAGATTTAACAACTTAACAGATACTAATTAATATCGAGTTGTAATTGCATTTGCTCGAATCGCAATTATTATTATTTTTTAATTATTGATCACCACATAAAAATTGCAGGTGGATTTAGAGACAGCTCAACGTCATCTGAGCCAGATATTGTCAGTGAAGCCGACCAGCTGGGAGGCGCTGGCGCAGCTGATCGAGGTGCAGTGGCGCCGCGGCAAGCTCGCTGACGTTGAACAGGCCCTGGACGCTGCCAAGATTGCGCTGGAAGACCTGGACGATCCAGGTATTGTATGACCTGTAATTGAACTTGGAGGAATTTTTGATAGATGGTTGTAAGGTTTGATTGTTGAAGAAATGGATTAGTAGATCATAGAAACCTGTAGTCCCTCATAAAGCCTCTCGTGGTCGTTGTTACAGAGATTGGTACGTAGCGGACAAGTTGCGATTCTCTTTACTAATTTTTCTTTATTATTTTGATTAATGGGTGACTTGTTGATTTTAAAGAGAGGCTACTAAAAATTCCTATGAATTTTAACTGAACCTGCATTATATTATAATTTAAAGCATAATGAAACCACTGACTTTATGTCTCATTGTGCAGTTTTATAGTAAAATGTAACTTTGATCTGTAAATATAAAATCCTTATCTTCTGATTAACATAGTATTTAAAAATATATTTCTATGTATGGTGTTTTAAAAAAAAAATTCAGTCTGGCACTTTCACACTCAAGACGAATCCAATGATATCCTATTTAAATTGAAATCTGTAAAGCCGTCAAGTTCTGTAACCTGCCATAGAAATAAACATTAGACATACGCTCGAAAAACATTATCTTGGTAGTCGGGTAAATATTGAATACTAGACGATGCCCGCGGCTCCGCCCGCGGAAAAGTCGATAAACAAAATATTGATTTCGTCCCAAGGGAACCTATAATCGGGATAAAATGTACCCTATGTCCTATTCCTGGATGCAATCTATCTGTGTACCAAGTTTCGGCTTAATCCGTTCAACGGTTAGACCGTGAAGGAGGGACAAACATCCAAACATCCAAATATCCAAACATCTTTACAAACTTTCACATTTATAATATTAGTAGGATAATTCCAGGTTACCAGTACTGCTTGGGTCTGTGGTCGGCGCACTCCGGCGCAGCGAACGCGGCGCTCCGTCACCTGAACCGCGCGCGGCGCTCGTCGCTGGGGCCGGCGGCCGCCGCGCGGATGGTGCTGCTGTGTCTCGTGCACCAAGACGCCGGCGGGGCTACTGACGCTCTACTAGCTACCGATGAGTCGTGGGTTCATTGAACTGTTATACACACACATACAGACCTAAACACAAATGCACACACACACGCATGCGCAGAGGCATAAAAAGAAACGTAACTACGTACGTACGCACACGCACTAATATACGCACGCATGCTTTTGTAAGGACGTACGCATACGAACGCAGATAATCATTATTACCTGTATATTTAGGTGTATTAAATTAGTCACCCACAGCATAATTATGTACCGCCCAAATGTTTAATATACTATCCTAGGTGCGGTGTTAAAAATACAGTTAAGTCTACGTAGGTCTTTTTTGTGTAAACTTTAATATCTTACTATAAGTTATCAATGGTTACGTTTTACAATGTTTTCAGAGATACTCGTTTGCTAGCGTTGCGGACAGCGGAGAAGTTACTAGGGGAAGTGGCGCCCTCTGAACGAAGATCTCTTCAAGCACTGTTACAACTTGCCAACAGACAGAAGCCATTAGCTGAGAAGGTAAAAATAGTTGCGCTTGATTTCAACGTATTAATAGCTCACTATAGCTCTAATGCAGATTGGTAGAAAGGTATTCTTATCTATACAACTAAATAAACTTGAAGTGTAATAATAATAATGTCTGTTTGTAATATTAAAGTAACCGCTTTTTACTTAATGCATACGGTATGTATGTTTACACGGTACACATGCCAACATAACATTTATTTTTTCATTTTTGTCTGTTTGTCCGATCCGTGCCGACGCCTGTTTGATCTGGCTAATCTCTGAAATGCCTAGTGCGATTTTTACGGGACTTTCACTTGCGGCAGCTACCCGCATGTAATGTAATGTAAATGTAATAAGGAATAATTTAGGCATCTTTTTTAACTTTTGTCTCGGCATAGGTTTCCTAAAGCGAAGCGAGGGCGGGTTCACTAGTGATAATTATAATTTAGTAATGAAATGTTATAGGTGCTGCAAGAATTACTCCCGCTGGTCACAGAAGACTCGTCTCAAGATGATCCATACTTGATTCTGGCGATCGCAAATGCGTGAGTATTAATAATATGTCATTCATAATCACCATTATCACAACCCATAACAGTCCCACAGCTGGGCACGGATTTCCAATAACGCGTAGGCGTACAAGCCATAGTCTATTGTATTAAAAGATGTCTGAAATAATAGGTTTTTTTTTTTGCCTTTTACAGGTACAATATAATAAAGCAACCGACCAGAGCGAAAAATATTCTAAAGAGAACCATTTCGTCTATTCCTTGGACGCCTGAGAATGCCGATGGATTGGAAAGGTAAGTTTTAATTATTAATAAGAAAGGATGCAATGTAGTTTTTTTATTATTGTAAATTTTCGGTTGTTTACTAAGGACTTATCATGTCTATAGTATAAAATATCATAGACACATTGTATTTTTTAATTATTATTTGTTCATAGATAAAACAAATGGTTGTACAGTATTGTAAATCATGTCGTATTATTATTTTTGTGAAATTATTAATAATTTGCTTTTATCACAGATGTTGGTTGGAAGTAGCCGACAATCAAATCAGTTCAGGACGCCTCGATGCTGCCAAGGAATTGTTGACGAAAGTTCTAAACCATAATAATTCTTGTGCGACAGCCTACCAGTATTTAGGTTAGTAGGTAACTCTAATTCCTTTCTTCCTCTCCTTCTTTCCCTTGTTTAGGCTATAGGGCATGCCAAATAAATGGACATACATAAGCTCGAAAACATTACACTAATTGCGCAGTCGTCTAAAAAAATCTGTCGAATTACATGGCTAATCTAATTAACCTAATAAATAACACGCTCAGCCATATCTTTAATTAAATCTGAAAACCTTTTTGCGTCAAGAACAAAGTCTTTAGTGTATACCTCGATTTTTTCGTCTTGATTTAAAAGGTAAACAAAATAATTTTATTTTTTAGGTTTAATTAATTAAAAAATATATTTAGAAGTATACAAAAATTTATTTTAACATTAAATTATTTTTTATTCTTTAGTTTTTTTTTTTTAATTTGTGTCTGTCTTATTTTTAAATCGATAATTACAAAAAAAATACAGTGTAAGATTGTTTACCTTTTAAATCACGACGAAAAAAACGAGGTATAGGCGTCTCTTTATTTTTTTTTTCAGGCCAGTTATCTGAAAAGGAGCAAAACTACAAAAGCGCGGCTCATAACTACGACAACGCCTGGATACACTCCGGGAAGACTGACTTAGCTATAGGATACAAGTTGGCTTACGCGTACCTTAAGTTAAAAAAATACCCTGAGTGTATTGTTGTCTGCCGACATATATTGAAGGTACATCCCGAGTATCCGAAGATACGGAAAGAGATATTCGAAAAAGCGAAGACTAATTTGAGAACATGAAAAAAAAATTAAATTGCTGATCCTTAAGAAGGTTTAAAGTAGCACTTTATTACACCTTTTCTTGGTGGTGGCAAC
The DNA here is from genome assembly GCA_001278395.1 of Lerema accius. Taxonomy (NCBI): domain Eukaryota; kingdom Metazoa; phylum Arthropoda; class Insecta; order Lepidoptera; family Hesperiidae; genus Lerema; species Lerema accius. The sequence continues at coordinate 322,021 of LGAG01000264.1, read as the reverse complement.
GCGTTGATGATGCTCTAAGTTCATGTGTGATGATTTCTAGTAAGAAACTACTAGTTTGCCTGCATATTTCATAGAGAAACTGAATTATTTTATAATCGTTTTCTTAACCGAAGAGTCTGAAATATGTCAGCACGTCTTATTCATCTTTTATAGCTGCATTTATTGTCACAATAAACAGTCAGCTACCGAAAATATAATAATATCTTATGTCTAATATGTGTGTATTATTTTCTTTCTACTAATATACCTAAGGGTACCTAATTACTATTAAACTGGTTTACTAGAAACATTCTATAAATCATGAAGCCTTTGTAATTAAATTAAAACAATCAAATAATCAAGCACAAAATAAATATATTTGATTAACTTTTTTTGCATTGTGACCTTTTTAAGTCCTGCTAAACAGTTAATTGTTAATCAACAATATAATACTCTCGTATTGCAATCTATTCTATTTGTTTTAATATAATTTCTACTGATTTAATCTTCCTTTTCCTCCTGTTCGAGGATTGTTTTGAAGCAGAACGGCTGGAAGATGTATCCCAGACCGGAGTAGAACTTGCTCATGAACTCCACCCTGGGAAATAAATATGTCTTAATAATGCACGATTACTGAATATGTATTTTTTTTCCTTACCTACAAAAGAAATAAATAGCAAATAGGTAGCAATTTTCTAAATATACATCAACGTTAATTATGAGTAGTGACCGGCCATTCTGACGCACACGATCAGGGGCCAGCGTATTCAAATTAATTCATTGATAATTTACTTATAGCTATGTGTTTTCTTTAATAATTTAGGTATAATTGATTTTGGGTTAAGTTTCTTACGTAAGTAGGTACTTATGAAATACATGTTGACCAAGTCAACATATTCAAGTTGATTTTTAAATCAAACTAAACTTGTTAACTAATAACTTTCAAAATCATTGTTGTAAATAATCAAATAAACATTTTGGGATTTCCTATAGACAACAACTCGACCAATAGTTTTGTTTTTAATTTCTTTCATAGAGTAGTTAATTAGCAGTACATAGAGTAGCTACTTACCAGTGCAAACGCAGTGTATGGAGGAAGGCAGAGAGTCCTTCCATCATGACGAGGATGGCGAGAGTGAAGAGCGCCCAGAAACAGAACACCACGTACAGCTTTATAGCACCCACGTAGCCCTCGTTCTGCAACCCTATCTTCAGCACCATGTTCCACAGCACCTCCGACAATTCTGTCAAAAGTAATAAAAAAAATAAAAAATGGAAAAAAAAAATATTGGGGGCTTGGGGATATCGTAATAAAAGAAGAAAGCCTATGTCACTACAAAGACAAACTTGTCGAAATTCATCAAAAAGCTTGGGCTGTTGAAAAATGAACATAAATAACATACATATTTAAGCTGGAAATAACCACCCCCTTATGGAGCAGTCGGCTAAATAATGACTATTCGTCATTGATCGTGTATAGTGTTTTAATTTAATTTAATTGTTGGTCGCTTCTAAACGTAGTTCGACATGCAAGTTCGATTTTTTATTTTAAGCAAAAAGAAACCATAACACACTCATACCTACCCCTGCAGTAGGATTCCCTGTGTCGCGGGTGGCATGGACAACACGAATAACACATCACTAACACCCATGACCCGAGAACAAACATCTATCTGTCACATAAATAATATCTGCCCCGTCTGGGGAATCGAACCCCTCGCAAGCAGGGTTGTTATCAACTAGGCTACGGGGTCTTCAAGAAATAGATAATGTTACCTGCATGGGCAAGCGAAAGAGCCCACAGTCGGAGATAAGATGCTGTATGGGAGATGGTGCTGAGCACGTATTCTATAGTGTGGATGCCCTGGTGGATCATGATCTCGCTGAATGGCTCGTCATCGTGGTCGTGGCTCTCAGCTTTGGGCGCCGGCTTCGGCGGGCCCTCGCTGATGTCGGTCTGCTCCTGCATTTCGATGCCTTGGTTCACGTTACCGTTCGATTGCTCCGGCTTTGAAATACATAAATACATATATAATTAATAAATTACATATAGTAGGTATATAGGAGTAATAGCTTGTAGTGTAATAGCATGATTTTTTGAGTTCTTGTGTGAAAATAGGTATCTCTCTTTAGCAACCAGCAGTAATAACAGTAGTTACTAAACAGAAATAATGTAGCTGTTCTATCATTAACTCAAAGTACCTAACAATAATTGGGTAACATTATGAAACAAGCGACACAGCGACGATATCGTCGTAGAGTACGGTAGGTATATAGAAAACTTGGCAAACTCCTCAGACAAAGCTAAATTTAAGTTTTTGTAAAAATTATAAATACTTCAAAATCTTTTACTATTCAAGGAATAGGTATCAATAATGTATACAGATACATTCCTTGCTTAGTGATAATACACTTAAGCACGTCTTTTTTATCTACTCTAATCGTCATTTTTTAAATTACGTCTAGAGTTATGCTATCGACAAGTACTTTTTAACAACTAAGCAAAAAATACCTTAGCATTCTTCTTTTTCTTGCTGGCCGCGAGCAAGTACAGTGGCTTGCCGAGCAGCATGACGGGTATGCAGCACAGCGCCACTAACACAAAGATGCGCTGCAAGGTGCCCTGGCTGTCAAACATGAACTCCTTGCAACCTGCCTCCGGCTCCGTGCTTGAGAACAGCATCATGTTGATGAACAGAATTAGCACTGACGGCGCGCAGCCTTGCTTGTACGCCTCGTCTGAAATTACATAATTCAAATTCTAATTATTTATTTCGTCCTAGGAACTAATAGCTCATTTTACGAACGTCAAAAATTTTTAATAACACGAATAACACAAAACGAAATTTAAAAATAAACAAACGTGTTACAATAATAATGGATATTTGTGTGTGTATGCGTGCGTAGGTGCGCGCGTAAATGTGTATTATGTACGAGCGTACATAATTTGTGTTTATGTTTGTATGTCTATGTAAGTGTTGCGTACCTTCAGCAGTAGTGCTGTAGGCGACCCATTTGAAGAACATCATGAACACCATGTACAAGAACAGCAGGCAGAGGAACACGATCTGAGGGACGAACTCGAGCAGGATGGAGTAGCGACGCTTGAAGAAACTGTTACACACAAATACCTTCTTTAAAAATATAGAAGAATATGTAAGATAAGAATAAGATCTGTATAAAAATCAATTGCTGTTCGTAAGTCTCGCTTAAACTCAACGGCTGGACCGATTGTGCTAATTTTAGTTTTAAATTATCTGTAGAAGTCCAGGAAAGGTTTAAAAGGTAAGTAAAGTTCGCTAGGTCAGTAAGTTTTTAATAATATTTTAACTATAAAGCAGTATGAATAGAAAAACTGGAATTTAGTTAAAGTATAGGTATTGATAAATTTTTGTTTTAATCTAACTTACTTGTAATTGACCACGCTCATACAGACACCAAAGATCATGTGGATGACACCGAAGATTATAGAAAGCTTCATTTTGTAGGAATTCAAGAAGATAATTTTGTTATCAGCGGTCTGAAAAATAAAGTCATAAACTAAATAATTCGGAAACTGGTTCAACCAAATTCAATTGATACTAAGACTTGCTAAAATTACGACCTAAATAAAGTACTACTTTTAGCCTGCGTAGATAAGTATGAAGTTCTAAAACAATCTATTAGAATTGTTTATATTCTTTCTTTTAATTGTACCTAAAAATGTTAAATCAACTTCACAGAAAGGATCAGGCATTTAAGGTCAAAAAAAATGCGCAGTCTGAACTAAGAATATTTCTAATAGCTAAGTTATATTATTATATAGACCATAAACTAATTCTATGAATTTAACACTAACTACATTTAAGTTTTAAATAAATAACGTAAAAACAAAACATTAACATCCAATTACAGGGTTAAGTTCCTATACACTTTTTAAGTTCTTAGTATGGTCTAGCTTTTGGAAATAATCGTAAGTCTGGCCACGTAGTCTTTTTTAGATCAACAATGTATGGAAATTGTCTGATATACTTCGACCATAAATAAGAGTGACTTTGACTGAACGTACCTGCCACACGGGGTCAATACCGATGAAGTAAGGCGTACCAACATAGGCGTCTTTAGGGTCGAGCGTGAACGCCGCAGAATGTTCCAAGGTTTCGTTATCGTAAGGCACAGTCCATGAAGTTCCGAAGATATTCATCGATTTGGAGAAAAGATCGTTATACACGAGTCCGGTGTACATGGAGAACAACCCCATGAGAAGAATGATGTAGCGACCGGCGAAGAATATGTTCCAGATTTCGTTGGTGGATTTCTTGGCAGCGAGGGACACCTCCTTGATGACCATCCAGCCGCCAAACATTGCCATAATCATCCCGTGGCCCAGGTCACCGAACATCACAGCGAACAGGAATGGGAAAGTGATGATTGTGTATAAAGCTGAAATACATTTATATTTCACGTTACTTTCTTCGTATGTTGGCAATTCTAGCAATTTGGTTTGGTTCTTAAGTAAATTATATCTATTTATAGTTAACGAGCTGTTGCCCGCAGCTTTGCTTGCGGAAATTATAGTTTTGTGGTGATATTTACCCCCTTAAGGGTTGATTTAAGAAAATTTTGAATAAGGTTCTTCATCCTTTTCAACCATACACCCAAACACGAATTTGAAAACTGCTAGCTTTAAAATTTGGTTAATTTTCATACAAACATTCATCCCTTATTTAACCCCCTTATGGGTTAATTTCCAAAAATTCGTTCTTAGTGCTCCCCTACACTCTAGAAGGAACCTCTGTGCCAAGTTTCATGCTTCTAGGTCTATCCGTTTAGGCTGTAGCGTGTCTGTCAGTCAATCAACATTTTTATTAAGTACGATGGTTAATTGAATGTCCACATAGAAAAGATTTGGTTGATTTAAAAACGTCTTGAACGTTTTAAAAGTGACAACAGTCTGGGACGTGTAATCAAACATACAACATGTAGCGCATAGTTAACAAAAATCAACAAAAATTTGAGGCAAAATTTCACAAAGAAAGTTGCATCCATTTTGAACGCACCGATCTCTCTTGCACAATAGCTAATGATCTGACCCCAGTTGATAAATTCCCTTCAATTTCCCCTCGAAAAGTCAGGCCACAAACCTGGATTGCATTCCCTGTAGGAGGCAACTCCATAAGCGTCGATGAGGTTCTGGAAGCCGCGAGTGAAGCGGTTGGTGCGGTTGAAGGTCGGCGGCTCCTCGTCCGTCTCGATACAGTTGAGGAAGGATGGGATTGAACTGCCGCATGCATTCTGTAGGCAAATAAACACTTAGGTTGTGTTTTTGAACTACATTGGAAATCGGGTCATTGATTTTTCACTAAATAGCTCCTCTATTGCCTATCTCATAACGTGTAACTAACTAAAGATCTGTATGTACCTTAAACCAGCAGGTAAGTCCGTTTAATTTACTTGTCTTATTTTTAAAGCAAAAACCTTCATTTTCAAAGCAGTTTTTGTAAATATTTAAGCATAAAATATGTCTAATGAAGTGATAAAATCACTTAAACATTACTGAAAAAGTGTGAATAACAAAAAAAATTGTGATTTCCCTAACGAAGCTTATGTAAAACTGCGTGCTAAATGGGACGATACCATACCAATACTATACTATATGCTGTCTATCTTTATGCAGAAAGAGACTTACAGATCCATCAGCCAGGGCTTTCTGTACATTGGGCAGGTCAGCGGTCGGCACCCAGCACTCGCCGATGAGGCATTTCTTAGTGACGTCCATGTTGAACAAGTTGAGAGTGTGGTATATAGCCTTCATCTTGCGCACCATGATGGACCAGCTGTCCAACTCCTTAGCCACGCTTACGAGCACGCGTTGACGATGATCACGAGTTTGGTTCAGCACCTATTTAAGGATAATAATGAATTAGTTCCAGATAGAAAAATCCTGCTAAGTTGAGGCAACTATTACCTCTATTGTACTGTTTTTTTTAAATCAGTTTGAGATGTTATACAAATAATCACTTCGTGCTTGGGTTAATAGTTAATGTATGAGAAAAAAAAAACTGAAAGCTCTTAAAGATGGCATGTTTTAAATCCATAATGTATGAAATTCCAATTGAGACACGTCACTTTAATGTTGGCGGAATACATTATAATCATTACTTTTATTAGCTAATTTTGATTATATTTACCATATTGAGGTCCTCAAGCCTGGTTCGGACTCCTTTGACCATATCCTGTCGCTCAGTATTGGATGGCGGGCATGGATACAGTGACGCATGGAAGCCAGTGCACACCTTCTTAATTCTCGACTTAAGCTGCTCGCCTTGGAAGAATGCCACGAACACTGTTTTATAGATCTCGTTGCCCTAGGGAAGTAAAAAAAAAATTGTTGGTCCTTCGAGCCGGATTTTTTGAATCCAATTATAATCATGTCTTAAGTTTTTGAGTTATAAAGTAAATTCGTTCTTACGTAATTTATTTTGTACGGTTAACTAAAATTCGTTTAATCACTAAGATCAGTTAGCATAATATCATGTAATGTTTTTTTGGATAATTACAAACGTAATACCTACCTACAAAAAGTTGAAGCATTATTTGAGCAATGAGCATGTTATTATAGGTAGGTATATAAATTAAAGCTATGAAACACACGTAAAACAACTATTTAGGTTTTTGACCACAGATAACTAGCATATCTAAGTATATCTAATGTAGGTAGGTAGTTATCAGAATACTGAACCTCCCAAGCTTGCCTCTGCCGCGCAAGTTGTAAAGGCTTATAGGGCCAAGAGCCATTTCCACTCATTAGAGCCTCTAGCCAAGTGCCCTTTCCTTCCACGCTCACGCCAAACGCTATCTCCTAAATGTATGGGAATTACATTAGGCGCGAAAAAAATGGGGTCAATTATGTCATTCCCGTACATTTTGAAGATAGCGTTTGACACAGCATGGAAGGAAAGAGTTTTTGGCTCGAGGCTCTGATCAAAGATGTTTGACGATACTAACAGAAGCGGGATCCTCCAATGGTTTGTCAAGTTCAGCGCGGCGCAGGAACACGTTGCCGCGGGAAATGCGCCACAGCATGCGCTCGAAGGCCGGCACGCGCTCGCGCTGCACCACGCCAGCCACGAATCCCAAGCGACCGCGCACGGCCGTATGCTGCCCTGTCTCATCCGCTACCAATGTCCTGACCGAATTACGTGTTTTAGATACTTAAACAGATGAAACCATATGATGATGCCTTTAAAGTAGGGCTGACGTCCGTCCGGGTTGGATTTTAAAAACGTTCGGCTAAAATCCAAACCCTTGGGGAATGAAAGTCATTAATTTTTTTTGCAACAAATTAAAATAAACATGAGTATAACCTCCGGATATGTGAGTTAGACATAGGGCTGACAGAACAAACAGACGGACAACGGATATTTCGAAACTATAAAGGTTCCAAATAAAGAAGTAAAATAATTATGATATGTAAGAGAATTTTCGTCCAAAAAGCCGTAACTTACTTGGCCAATGAGTCCATGCCAATTTCTTCCTGGGCGGTGAAGAATGCCTCGGTCTTCTCGAGGACATGTCTGAGCTCTGTTAGTTCAAGATAGTTTTGTTTCAGGTTCACTGCGTTGTGTGACAGCTCAAGAATTTCGTTTTCCGTCTTCTCCAAATGTGCCTGTAAAGGTGCAGGTATAAAAAATCAAAATTCACGCAAAGACAAAATTACCAACGTATTTATCTACGAGTCCTGAAGTTGTAGTCAATTTTTGTTATAGAGGTTTACGATTAATAGTGACAGAGATGTTTAGGGCGTTTAACTTTCGTATGGGTTTCGTATGGGTATGAACGTGAACTATAGTTTCTTTATCCAATGATATGGTCATCTTGGGGTGACCATATCCTTGATAGTTCATAAAAAGTTCCTTCACAGAAGCAGAGCTTTTAAAACCCTGGTGGCCTATTACAGATTACACAAACTCAGAAGAATCCAGGTTTATTGTTTATCTCTCCTATAGTAGTGGAGTACCTACATAACTATAAGCAACACTGTTTATCAAGTACCATGGAAGTACCGGAATATTGTACAAACGTAAAAGTAAGTACCCATTATCTTTAAGTGTCACTACCAATACGATAACGATACGCCTAACATCAATGTTAAGCCAATAGACTTTATCTATAAAGTTGAGCGGCTTTCTGTATTCTTTAACCAGCCTCTCTATACGTTTTACATTTACAAATAACTGTCGCTTCCAAAATAATACTAGCATTAAATTTTATAGGTTACATAATCAACATTTAATTTTGCTCTATTATTAGTAGTCTCAACATGCTGGATTTTATTATTACAAATGAATAAAGCTTTGACCTCTCCTATGTTAGAGTAGCTAAGGGGAGATAAATAAAAAAATATTTGTGGAAATCCATCTATAAATAAATATGAAGAATGCTAATAACTTTCGTTTTACTACACCCCCCACTCTTGGCCATCGGCAGACGACGCCTAAGCTATACATATCTGCCTTACTATCGCATCCAAATTACTTCTTTAAAAACTAAACGTACCTCCAGGTCAATGATCTCCCTGGGGTTGGGAGCTCTCGGCAGCTCTTTCACATGCGGGACTGGCACTTTGTCCTTGTGGACTTCAGCCTCGATGTAACGTAGCTTCCGTTCCATCTCGTCACATCGTCGTACTTCGTTCACGAATTTACGCTGGAAAGCGTTCACATCTGGGTTGAGCTGAAACAAAAATGAGTCTTATGTAGCACTGGCTTAAATGTTATTATGTAATTTAAGGGAGAAATGTACTTGAGGTATGAAATTGGCAAATAAGCAAGATAGTGTATTTTTTAAATTTTACCATCTATAATACATATTTATTTAGCGCCGTATTAGGGATACGATATTACTTTTTTAATACCGATGAATCGGAAGCGAAAATTTAAATAAAATTGGTAGTAGGGCCATTAATAGTAGTGCCAATTATTACTCCCACGAGGGAAATATATTTAACACCTAAATGTCTTTTTTCCGTTCACGGTAATTTGTAACGATCATTTGTTTTGTCATGGCCACTCACAAAATAGTAAAGTTATAAATAGAGGCGAAAGTATGCATTATTTTGCATGTAGATACGCCTTTGCATATTAGGCCCGTTTTCTACGGTTAATAATTTGTGCCACAAATTTCACTGATTGTGATTATTTTTCTTACATTAAAGCAAAGTCGTGGGCTTTCTTTATACATTATCAACTTTTTTAGGATTTGGATCCGATCTTGGAATTTTATCCCATTAAATCCTACTAATATTATAAATGTGAAAGTTTGTAATGATGTTTGGATGTTTGGATGTTTGGATATTTGGATGTTTGGATGTTTGGATGTTTGGATGTTTGTCCCTCCTTCACGGTCTAACCGCTGAACGGATTAAGCTGAAACTTGGTACACAGATAGGTTGCATCCAGGAATAGGACATAGGATACATTTTATCCCGATTATAGGTTCCCTTGGGATAAAATCAATATTTTGTTTATCGACTTTTCCGCGGGCGGAGCCGCGGGCATCGTCTAGTACATAATATATCATTTACAAATTGCGAAGACATACCTACTCTCTGCATTATAATATGTCCACATGTAGAGTAAAAAAATAATATCTTAAATACGAGTATATTCGTAAATATTGCTTCCATGTAAACAGAATGCTGTGCTACAAAATGTACCAACCTAGGTATGTATTTAAAACTATAGTTATATTTTACAATTAGTTCCACCCACATGGTTACCTGTGTAAAGTGACCATTATTTTTCCGTATATTGGGACTCCCTTGAGTAATATTTGTTTAGAATATCTTCAATTATGTAAAAACTAAGAATGTTGAACACTGACTATTGATTTTTTGTTAAATATTAAACACACTTTTTTTCAATAAACACTCGTAGTTTCCTATTAGGATTTCTTACGTCGTGGGTGCCATTACGAGTGGAGCCTACTGTTTTGCTGGGAAACAAACCTGGACCGTTTGAACTGCAGTCTAGTTTACTAGAGAATAATTTATACGCTGGACTATCCCCCTTAACGCTGCACGTGTAGTGACATTAACATGAGTAAAGCCACAACATTATCATAATTTATCTTCAACAAACAATACATTAGTTACGTGCGAATTTACACAAGAAGCGGCCTAGCCTCGCCCAGTTACATTAATAAACTGTAAAATATAATTTACGAATCACCGATCTGCTTATACTTTACATTAAATTATTAGACAATTTTTGGCTAGCTTTTATAGATATTAAGCAGTAAATGATCCAGTGAACTTCGTATTATCTACAGATTAGATGGAAAAAATTAATTAATTTTACATTAAAATAAATGTAACATAGGCTGTGTAGTAGAAATGATTACATCAATGACATGGAAGTTTAATTCAAAGTAGGTATGTAGGTACGTTGCCTACATTGAAGTTAAAAAGATAAAAACTGCGTTCATGGCCCGAACGATGGAATAAACTACTTTTTTACTCGATTCCCATATCCCGTCGCATCCAGGGCCAACCACTCTCGCTATACTGTGCTATAGGGTTGTCTCTTGTGACAAGTATTATATTTGTATTTGTGATTATAAATTTAAAATTTAAACATATTTCCTCAACCCATTTAATGCCTCATTACTGAACAAGGGCCTCTGATATGGCATAACAATTGTCATCTAACGATAATATTCGATATCAAAGGCTTAACTTGCCCTCAACCAAGCACGGAAGCGCTTAAGAAATTTTTCTACCAGCGGTCACCCATTCACTTTCCCACATCGTTCTTCGTTGCTATGAGTGCCACATTTTAATATAACCACACTTTTACATAAATAAAAGAAGAAAATCATCGTCTAAATTTTCAGTCATCTTCAATCAATCTCTATTAGAATTACTCTAAGAACTCTAGTGACTTCGAAAACAAGTTCAAGGACTTTCATAAGCAGAGCTAGTTGTACAGCAATAAATTGACAGCCCTAGAGGGGACGCTAAATTGGCTGACTCGTTTGATGCGAGTGGGATGTTCTTGCTTGTTTCATTGACACAAGGTGAACGGGAATCGAATGTACGACTTTGTAAATCTCATGCACTCCCCATGACGATGGTAAAATGAAGGTTTGAACCGCACTGATCAAAACGCCAACTGTTTGCTAATTATTTTAAAAGATTTAAGAATTGTCTTGATACTTATATAGTACCACTAATAACTAATTATCTTTATACCTATTTCGCTAATTACAACGCAAATCGAATGAACGACTTATACTCGTAACTTTTTTACACTCGCCATGACTATAGTAAAGTGAAGGAAATCTGCACTGAACAAAATGATAACTTTTATTTACTTGTACTTATTCTTTAAAAGTTTTACGAATTGTCTTGCTACTTACATCGTAGGTACCTACCTCTAATTAGGTACCTGCTTACGAATTAATTTTACCTTTTTTGCCAATTACTATTTACACGTAGATATGCTATATTTATAGTACTACGTAGGTACATAATTATGTCAGAAATTCCGCATAACTAGCAGTAATTTTCATGTCGGATTCAAGAACAAACTATTGAGAATCTGATGTCATGCTGATGAACAAGAGTAGTAGGTAATAGTAAATACTTAAATGCTATTTGTGCGATTAGTAAAAAAACATAGGAGATTTTTGTAGCTTCTCTTTTCACACGCGCCGTAGGAAGTTATTGAAATGACGGCATAACTTTCCACTTTCGAAAAGTGTCAAAGCTAGCTCTTCACTTCATAGTTTTGCAGATGCAACTCATGATGACAGTGGCATGTTGGCCTAAGTATTTGTGTTATGTAAATTCTGCCTCGTTATGTAAACTTTATGCAAACTATACTTGTTACCTTTAAAAGCATACCTTAAAAAGGAAAGTCACTAAAATAAATTATCTATGTTTAGGCAAGGCATAAGGTAGGCCGTAGTTTTTTATTCAAATTTGTTAAAGGTGTTAAGAAGGCTTTTATGGAAAATTATGAAATATCGGCCATAAAGCCATCTATTCTATTACCTAAATTGAACTGGTATACGTCTTTTTCACATCTGACTATAATCGTAATCGATAATTAGTAGTAAGGCAGTGTCTAACTCTAGCTACTTTCTAAAGTAATATCAAATGATTTTCAACGTCCAGTTGCAATTAATTTGCGCTACCTATCAATTCGCTTCCTACAAATGCGGTTAAACTCGATACGTCTACCTAATAATTTTCTTTGGAAAGTTTCTAACGCGTAGTTATAAAGGAGTTCTATAGGATAAAGCTCGACATCCCAAAAGTCGATAATAGGACATATTGAGGTACAAACAGGGCGACTACTAATTGAATTATAAAATTTTTTTGATGAAATGGGATATTATTATACTTTTTTATAACCTAGGAAAACGTTAAAATTAATATGTGCTACAAGACTCAAGACCGGTAAAATTCAGCTCTGATTTTAATGGTATTTGTAGGTACTTACAAATAATAGTGCTCTATTATAGGAAAAATAAATCGCTAGTTCAAAACGATGGATTTAAAAAATATAAGTAAGTATATAGATTATTACGTAATTGCGTTGTTAACGCTTCGCATATCGCAAAATTTAATTGATTCATTAGTTGACTTTACCGATAAAAGTAAAATTTATCTTAAGATAAAAAACTTAAACACAAAAAAACAAAGTTACAATATCTTAGAATAGGTGTAGATGAAAGTAAATAGCAAAAAATTTGCATGCAATATGCACTTGTTTTCGCAAGAGACCGGGCTTGGCACATGTTGTCGACCTTGTTCGGCCACCTTCATGGAACCCTCAAATCAACTCGATAGCCTTTTGATATGGCGTAAGTGGCGTAAGCGTAACTGATCGACCAAGTTCACGTCGAGCTGCCACTGCCACGGATCATTACGTAGTAAAATATACCATTCAAGTTTACAGGCAGTGAAGTGCAACGAGCATAATAAAACAGAAGCGCAATTCATTTCATAATGCTCACTGAATGCATTTGAAAAAGGAATTCCTTTGGCAAAATTTTTAAAGCAAAATCAACGCAGTAGGTACCATTGGCGATGCGCAGAAGAAAAATGCGGACGTCATCGGTGTGATATCTCATACGTGTTTTGTCATACTGCCGCCATTCGCAAATGATAAGGTACGGGGAAACATGCGTGATTTAGGACAAAAATTATAAGGTTTGCGCATGCGCAGGCTACGACAAACATTACCTACAGGCTTTTGAAATATAGGTATCGAATCCAATACGCACTTAGCGTAACTAAAACTGCCGCATACCTGCGATCACACAATATGAGAACGAGGAGAGGCAAAGACACTTCGGTAACTAGAGTGGATGGAGTCGATTTTGCCTCAAAAAATAATAGAACTAAGAAGTTAGTTGGCAAGTAAGTGGCAAGCCACTTTGCATGAACACACAGTTGATATTTGAAAGTCCTAATGTTCATGTTGCGCGTAAATACTAAACAATGGGCAACAGACTAATAGGACGCTAAATTCTTTCCCGAAAAGCAACCCGAGTACTTTAGTTGTCATAAAAGTGTAAAGTAGTGTCCATATGGGGGAAGTTGTGAAGTAATTTCCCGTGAATTAGCGTGTTGGCGGAGATAAATTCACAGCAAGACGCATTCATTCATCATTGCCTCGATAAACTTGCCAAAATTCTTGTTTTCTTGGAGATAAGATAATTTGACCAAAGTTCCACTTATGTGGGCAGGTGAACAAAAAAATTAAAACGATAAATCAAAGTTATCTCTGATTCATAATTATTAATTACATTGTTTTAATGGTATTACGTACGATGTTTATTAATTATTATAATACAAAAAGAATTTTCCTTAATGACTGATGTTACTTCACAGAGCTTGAATTACAGCAGCTAAAAAAATGAGTATTTATAAATGACTCTCTTTAATTTTGGAAATTAGTTACCACTACTACTAAAATAAAAAACTCAATTGCTCAAAATTGGGAGGGTATAATAAAGCTAGTAGTAAAAATTATTTATAAGTAGAAAAACAGAAATCCTCATCTGCAGAAAATTGGAGGTGTATTTTCAAATAATGTTATTCTCACCATGTGATGAATCAAATGACACTCCATAATTTATAATCCGTCAAGCTGTGTAGGCTGTAGGGCATGCCAAAGAAATGGACATACATACTTGTACATACACTTGTAAAATATAATTCTTCTTACACAGTCAGGTAAAAAAAACATTATTTGAAAATCTGTTGTATTTTTTTTTGAATTGTTGTATTTTTAAGAAAGTGCGTTAACATAAAAAAAAAGTTTTAAATATTTTATATGGTGTTTGCAGATTTAAGTAGTTTCCTATTTATAATTTTCGTGTGAGAAAACCTGCGGGAAACAGTAGGTATGTGCCTAGATGTTATTGATGATAAAACATTACGTAATTATGTTCGTAAATTTAATCACTGATTAGTCTACTATATAAAAGGAAACCTGATCAATTACTCGTACCTAATTATATCAGAATATCGACCGGAACAGTGCACAGGTGAGGATTCAAAATATCAATTAGATAACTCCCTATTTAACGTCATAGGCATACAGATACATTCGTTGCTCTGTGACGTAATCACATAATAATAATATCTTTAAACTATGGCCTGTTTCACTCAGTTCCCTCACACTGTGAGAAGAGACCCGAGCCCAGCAGTGGGATAGTTATAGGTCGTGATGATGACGATTTGTGCACATATATTTTTTAATAGTTTAATTTTTGATATCCATGTCATGATTGTAGTGTTATTACTATAAACAAGGATTAACTGATATATACAATATTAAATTCTAAAATAGGTTTTACAGTTACCTTAAATATTGAATTGGAGGAATGCCTCTGAAGCGAACAAACCTGGGTTTGATTATTATTGATTTATTGTGACGCATGATTTCTTTATTTGCTGTATAGTATTATTATTTTACCTAATATTTTTCTACACACCTTTAAAAACTAGAAGGTACCTAAACTAGTCAAAACTAGACGAATCTGTCTTAATTCGAAATTACAGGAAAATCAAAATGAAGACCGCTGCTTTGGTTCTTGTCACCATGATTGTGGGCAGCCTTGCTAGCCCCCTTATTCCAACTACATTTGATATAGGTAAGTGGCACTAATCACCATACTTTTTGGTCACATTAACACTCATTTTAATTTCTTTCATTAGCAGTTATTTTTGATCAAAAAACGCTTCCAGAAATTCAATTTACGAGAACTATTGATCGTTCATTAAGCAGTAAATCCGGGATTTCTAACCTGGGTGTAATTACCACGTGGGGATAATTCTGCTATTTTATGGGGGTAATGAAGGACTTAATCATTAGAATCATAAAATAAAAAAAAGGAACTTGTACGGTAGTTTTGATAACATTTAAATTTTAAAATACGGGGTAAATCCGTTTTCCTCAGATGTCACAGGATTAAAGAAATTGAAAAGGTTAGGAACCACGGCAACAAATACTCAATTGCAAATTAAAATTTACATTCTGTTGAGGAGTTTTAGAAACATAAATCATGCTAAAAAGGATTAACAAAGGATTTATCGTAAATTAAAATTGATTGCTTTTCTGTACACTAGATTTAAGCTTAGCTGTCATTAATTATTATTATCACGATGGATCTATATAAATACATATATTAGATTGATTGAAGTAATTAATTAAAGCATTAGTACCTACATTGTACATTATCAAGAAGTATCTAATATACATTTAATAGTAGAGTATAATAGATAATCTACTTATTAAAACGTTAACAGTGACTATCAGGCAACGCGCGACAACCAGTGTTAAAAGGATTTAGCTTATGCATAAAATATGTAATTTAATTAAAAAGAAATAAAAACGCACCCCACCCCACTGCGTTGGATGTGCGTGTGATGTTGACTGTAACACACACGTTGGACAGGGGGCTTAATTTATAGAATGAATTTATGGTGGAATTTTGACTATAGAACAAGTTTTCTAGTTCCAACAATCCCATATTTTTTTTAGCTTCAGAACAAGACGTGGCAAGGAATGAACGCATTGTGACAGGGCAGATCGTACAAGCTATTGATGATGCGACACAGTGGATGAGAGATAATGGCTTGGACCCATTCCAAGGTAGCATGACAGTTAATGAGCAAATTACTGACCCAATGTAAGTAAAATTAAACATTTTCGCGTTAAATTAATAAGCGATTTTTTACCCGATTGCACTAGAAGGTGGGTAAAGTTTTTCGAGCGTGTGTATGTGTCCATTTCTTTGGTATGTTCTATGGTCCAAAAAGCTTACTGGATTTCAACATGTAACCCGTCATTGGATTCATCTCCACGAGAGAAGCATAAGGGTCATAGCCCACTATCGCAGCACCTTAGGCTTTTATATTTTTATTACGGCACGATGCAATAAAATAATATTGCACATAGCTTTTTATTCTTTTCATTAACGACACCATATTATCATCAAATACAGATTCGGTAGTTAAAGGATTTACTAACTTTCCTTGGGGAAAGCAGCGGGTCATATTCTAGTGTTAAATTACTCGTATTATAATCGGTTAGTGTTTAGGTAGATACTATTAGAAATAATAATAATAATTATTGCACATTTCCTCCGCAGCGCCCTGACAGTTAATGCTGTGATTGACAATCTCAATGTAAATGGACTCAGCAACATAGTCGTCGAAGACATGAATTTCTCCATACTTCGGAGTACACTTACATTCAACATTGTTCTCCCTGGCGTTGGTGGATTTGTTGGTAAGTTTTATTTATACTGAGCATCAAAATTCATCTATTTATTTCATCTCAGGAACTAACAGGTCACTTAACGTCAATTATACAATATAAACTACATTGTAAAATAAAATAGGAAATACATTTACCTATTGTTACAACAATATTAGTCCCTTCTATAGTTCTACTTGTGGTATATCATACCATACATCATGGGCGGCCCGGAATGATGGCAGTGCAAGCACCTTTGCTATTATCATTAATTTATCGGTATCTGATCTCATGATATTTCCTAATCTCTCGATAGGTACTCTCGAAAGACAATATCTGGCATATACCTAATTCAGAATTTCTATGCACTTAAAAAGTCATTTTTAAACGAACTCTTTCGTTACATTTGATTTACAAGGAGAGAAGCTTATTAGTGCCAAGATTTTATAATGAACAGTCACAGAAATATAATCGTTTTTTTAAATGTGCTTTTTCAATTCTAGATAACATCGACGCAACAGTGAATACCTTAAACAATCAGTACACCGGAGTTGTCAGTGGCAGGTATGATATGGTTTCACTTTTATATTATATTTATCTCGATTGCACAAGAATATGGGTAATGCTTATCGAGTATAAGCATGTATGTATGCCCATTTCTTTGGGACATTTTATAGCCTAAATGGTTTGATGGATTTCAACATAATAAGGTCATTGGACTGAGTTCTACTGTGGAAGTTACATAGGCTTTTTTATGCTCTGTGATTTTTTAGCACTCGGCATTTAAGGTATTTTTGTTTTGTTGTTCATTATAATACTAGTTACTAATTGATCTTTTTCTGTTTTCAGCCTTAACGTTAATGCAATCCGTCTTAGGGGCAGCGTTCGTGTTAATATTGGCGCCATCAGTGGTATCAGTGTTCGTGACCTAACTCTCAACTTCAGTGTTGGCAGCATTGTGGTAAGTTGATGAATCTAAGAAGGCTTATCGTATTATAGAGGGACCGCGTATGGTTTCGAGTCACAGTTAAGCGCAGTAGATGGTGTATCAGTCGAGATACCTACTTCAAGGGACCAGCAAAATTGTTAGATTTACTTCAACGCCGCCATAGCAAAAGTCTAAAACTAGGAACATTTCCTAAAGATACCGTACATGTAGAAAACGACGGGATCAACCAAACTGTAAGGAATATTTATCAATAGATCTTGCGTTAAGAAACTTGATCGACTGTCAGATTAACTTCAAAATATTGTTTGGGGTCTCGGTTATTATTGTGGTTATTAGTTACTAACTTAAATTTACTTTTTATTACAGCCAAACCTGAACGTGAATTGGCTCGGTCAGGATGTTTCCGCAGAGGCTAACAACCTCCTTGGAAATACTATTCCCCAGCTCCTCACCACCTATGAGGTAATAAAGATAAGAATTTTGTAAGCATTAAGTAGGCTTAAATTGTCCTTAATTTTTCCGTTCTTCATCCAATTTACCTCCCATAATTTACAAACAATAAACTTTCAAATAATCAAGCAGAGCCCTGAAAGTTTTAGATAGTATTTCCTCAGGAAAATATGCGATGTATTTATTCATTTAAACATTTATATCTAAAGTAGAAGTCCACTGCGGTCTTTAATTTAGGTGATAGCAGACATAGACAAAACGTTGGAATTTTGACCAGCGAATTCTTAACTAATATCTCTTTCATTTCAGAGTCAAATCAACGCGTTCCTTGAAGATATTGCGCTGAGAATCATTAATGAAATCTTGGGAAACAACTTTTTCTTCTGATTACGTAATGACTACCTAAACATAGTGGATCTCTGAAATAAAAAAAAAACAGTAAATACCTATGTTTATACTTGCTTTGTTTGATTTTAGGGTTCTGTACATGAAAGGTAAAAATGGGACCCTATTACCAAGCCTCCGCTACCTGTCTATCACCAGACTGTATCTCATAAACTGTGTTTTAACTTGAAAGCTGACATTTGCACAAATTATGTATGTATTTACGTTGTCGCTATAATTTAAAAAAAAACTAAAAATAAAAGATTAAAGGGAGAGTCCCCATGCAACAATCGTTATTTTTCGTATTCTTTGCTCAATATTAATAACCTGACAGGAAGACACTAAAAATTTCACATTGTTTTTAGTTGCATATTACATTTCAAAATAAATTATTAAAACCAAAGGCGATATTAAGGGAGGCTAAACTACAACCAACGTAATTTTCTTTTATAAATTTTGCTACGGAACCCTTCGGCGCGAGTCCGACTCGCACTTGGCCGGATTTATTTGTTGTTAAACTATCTGGTATATCACTCAGAAAGCACTGGATCCACATCCTTTTCATTCTACATCCGGTAACGCATCGGCAATTTTCTTGGTGACACGACACACATGATTGGTTGGCAACAAGTTTGTCTGCTACACATTTACGTTATCTAGGACAAAAATATTGTAAATAACAGTGCGAATTGTCACAGTATGGCATTTGATAAGGTAGAATAATTTCCAATTGTCAATTTATTATTACCTTCGCGACTCCGACTCAACGAACATATTTGATAACAAAGTAATACAATTGATACAATACAATTGGAATATTATTGTTGCGAAATTTTATTTCAATGTAAGTACTTAGATAGGTAACTTGAAAGGGTAATGATAGTCTTGACCTGAAATGTTGAAGTGTTTAAATTAAAGGACATTAAGACATGTTTTTTAATTTAAGAAGTAGGTGCTATATAAATCTAGCTTTTTGTTGATAGCCGCAAAGTTAAGTTCTTCTTTTGACATTTCGACGAAGAAGTAGTTTACGGCAAACGATGATATCAGATGTATTATAAAAATAAATACTTCGTCTTTATGTCATTCCCCTACAATTTAAACGTTTAAAGTGCTTTTGGTTTAGTTAGGTTAGTTAGCACATTGTTTATTAAAAAACTGAAACTGGATATCGGTGAGCAGTTCTAGTGAAAGTAAGCGTTTCATTAGTAGACTTCAACGCATCGTTGAAACATTTTAACGTGTTTCGATTGTAGGTACCTACTCTGGTACCTACCTATAATAAAGTAGGATAACGTAGGGTTTGCAGTTTACGCCTATGAGGTGACACCTCTTTTTCAACCGTTGCTCTGTCTAACTGTTTACCAGATGAGTCAAAAATAATATTTGACCACTTCCAAAAACCTATGACCCAAATGGCACAATGTTTACCACGCGCCAGACCACGTTCAATGGGTTCTTTGTTCGATTTCCAACAAGGTATAGATACATTTTAGTAACGAGCTTAAATTTCTGATCTCAAACCGGATGTGTGTCCATTCTCTAGTTTTGCTGTTCATAGCATCCAAGTATCATGCACATCCTAGTTTAGTACTATGCGTGTGAAGCTTAAGTATTTATTTTAGAGGTAATTGGAACTGTTGTACTTACATCTCTGAACTGAACAGACCCCGCCTCTCCCAGTTCCGAGACCGAGGTGTAAGCGGCCTCAGGTTGGATGAAGAGCTGGCATAAAGCCATCTCTTCACTCCGGAACATCGCCCCCATCCTGGTGGTTTTATGTTCCTGCTGTTTCTAATCTGAAACAAAATTACATTTAACTTAGAAACTTGAAAGACCATATAGGGAGAAATGGCGAAGTCAAATTATTTCAATGGCATGTCACGAGATGTAGATCTCTTTATAACTGAGGAAACCTGAAGGAAAATCCACCATGTTGTCCCAGTGCGGATTGGTGAAGTTAATCCAAACACTGTGACCAGATTTTTTTACGTCGGTTGTGTATCAGTTTTACGATCAAAAGCATCCAACATACCTCAATAGTATAACAACTCGGGAAACCATTTTGTTCCCGTGGGATAGCTATTAAAAGGTCGGCGGGCCACTAATTTGTTATATTTTACGTTAATTATGGAGCACTAATGACGAAATAAAAAACAAACGACCCATAGTAACTAACTCGAAGTCATTAGCGCGAATTAACATAATTACGAGTATTTAGGCGAAGGCTAAACGTTAAGTAAATACACAGCCATAGTACCTATCATTCCTACTGTAAATATTTGTAATCAATAATTATGAAAAGTACTCAGGGATGGGGCACTCATCGACTTAAAAACAAATTCAGCTACGACTCAAGTAGAGCCATTAAATGTCCTTTGTATGAAACCTCATATACGCTTATCAGCTAAACATTCACAATAATAGGTAGATCATTGGCTTAAAGTCCCGTCTAACCTTCGCTTTAGAACGAACTAATGCGCAATTTGAGAGGTGTCACTAAAACAAAGCCCTGTTTTCAAAAATACGTGCTGTTATTTTAATACGCATGTTTAGTCTTATTGTTTCAAGTCGTACAACACTTGTGTATTTCTTAATTTATTTTAAGGCCAGCAGTAAGTGGACCAATAGGTACTTTGAAATGAGGATTCTAAGGAAAAGGTTGTCCTTTTATGCGTTAAGATTGAGTATCATTGTCTGAGTAGCAGATATAGGAGTACAATCGCGTGATATTGAGTCGTTATTATATTTTTTTATGTAAAGAGAAAAGGAAACGATCTTCGCTAACAAAGACGCCAGTCGATTAGTAGCTCCTGTTATTGATAGATGTTAATGAGAATGTTAAGTAGTTGTTAATTAATTAAGGATACTGTAGAAGTTAGGACTGGAAGGTTAGTCCAGTTAGTAATTTGCAAAATTTGTCCTACTTGGAGTAGGTCAAAAAATGCGTTGCTACCTTTGAGGACAAGTGGCTGCTTCTTGTATACCTACATATAAACTAACTAGCCTGGCACTAAAGTGGCCTATGTAACATTTGTGGCTATGAGCATTTTTGAACTTAAAAACAATAAATTACTCCAAGCAAAAGTGGTCTCAAGTGTCATCAGTCACCAAAGTAAGGTAATCATTAAAATACCACTTTAGAATTTGATTGGTTATTTAAACATAGTGAGTATAGACGCGTTTCGTTTGATATCTTTATTTTGTACCATAGACCACTTTAGTTCCAGGCTAGCCAACTATACTTTAGATTTGTTTGTAGTGATGTAGAGTTATCCCTGACTACCGAGTGAGTTGTCCTGTGTTCAAATCCTGGTGTGTTTTAATGTTCACTGACGCAAATTTTACACGTGCTCGTGTTACCAGTTAAGCAATTATATCGGGACAGTAAAAAATATGTAGAAAAAACAATATTATTAACTCCGAGCAGTCCAAAAACATGACTTTATGCTTCGTTAAATACAAAGACTTATCTTAATTTTAAATCTATCTAGATAGCAGGACATAATGTTGTGTTCATAAATTTATTGTTGTTGATAATGTTACATAGTATTAATTTTCTGTACTTTTATAAAATACCCCTCCATTTCTGTAAGCTCTCGCAAAGTTGGAATTCCGATAATAAAATAATCCTTTTATGTTTCCTTTAATTAAATTATATAAGTGTATGAGTATAAAAAATACATCTGATTCTTAGGTGATACTTAACCTAATTTAATTTGTGACCAAAACGTTAAATTCAGTAATTTAAGTACTACTTTGTCAATGCATTTACATACCTACCTCATTATTTGTTTCTATTCTACGAGCTTAGCTAACACTTCAACTAATTAGGTGTGCTGTGTTATACCTAGGGTTGTCAACTTTTTTGAGAAGAAATAAATTATATTTATAATTATTTAATTTTATAGATTTATTTAATTATTTAAATACCTACTTCTAAAAAAAAATTAGAATTTCTCACACTCCTTATCATGTAATGTTCAGATATGAGTATCTTGGATTAAAAAAACTGGCCCTAACTCTAACATTTATAGTGATAAACATTTTTATACTGAAAACAGTATTTTGTCTTTTATATTTGGTCAACAGTAAAAAGTATAATGTAGTCAAAAACATTATAAAAATGTTTTAAACAGTATAGTTGGCAACCTTAGCTGTACCTAACATAATAGTTGTAACACTGCGTCACGAAATTACGTGTCATTTGCATTGTCAATTGCTTGATTGGTCGTTCAAGTCAGTGAATCAGTACAGGAATCGTTTATCAAGTGCTCCGCTGCAAGGCTAACTGTTTTTATCTACAAAATTACTCTGGCGTTACAGTTTTTTCCGACTGTGATGATCTTTCCCTGCCACAATAGATCGCGATATTCGCCGCCGTTTTCCTAGTCGTCAACTTATCACGCGGTCACAATAAAAACTTAGGAAGTCTGTTCTGTTGAGCTGATACGAGCTTTTCGATTACATTTTTGCTTTAATGAAGTTTCTTTGGTGATAATTTACGTTAATCTTTTTTGTAAATGAGTTAGCAATAAGACTACAATAAAGTGTATATTGACGCAGACTGTACAAATTTTATTACCTAATCTTATTTTATTAGGTAAAAAAATATAACAATGTTTTGTCGTTGACAGAGACGATAACCTTGAATAGGTGTAACTCTAATTTTAGTAAGTAGTCTCCTTCAAGATAGCAAGCTATTAATCAATTGTAAATATTTAAAATATAAACTACCTATTTCAAAGTATTGGCAGCCCTTATCTTTCCCCATGCTTAGGGCTGCCATTTATGCGGATTTTCCCGGATTTGTGGAAGCTCAGAACGTTATTTAATCAGTAGATACGTTATTCAGAACAAGATTCAGGCCGTAGGCATTATCAACTGAAGCAAGAGTCATTATTTGTATAATAAAACATTGATACGACTGTAG
>LGAG01000264.1:260797-296407 GCA_001278395.1 Lerema accius | reverse complement strand
ATGAATCGATCTTATTTTTTTCCTTTGGATTGTATGGAATAGAACTGTAATTTTAATCGCATACGTACGTCAGTTAAATACACTGAAAACAGTAAAAACGCGTCACTGAATTTTATGGCTGGCTTCGTGTTCACGTGCAGATCTGCAAGGACTAATTTAATAAGGCCTGTCGAATTACATAATATTTAGTAGAGAAAGGGTTGTCAAATTAACTGTTTTTTGTAAATATTTTTTATACCTATACTTAACCACTTATCAAAGTTAAATATTTAGTATTTGATTGCTTTTATTTTTTATCTCTCTCTACATAAATAATTAGGTACCTACCTACTACCTACCTCAAAATCTCGACGATTTTAATTTGTATTTAGATATAATTGAATCTGTCAACTTTAAGTGGAGGTCTTAGAAGGTTTATAATATTAGAAATATTTTTGCTTAATCAGTATAATTGTGATTAGTAAGGTAACTGACCTCGTTTAATTAGTGCTAAGTTCGTAAGTATTATAATATCGTGATGTTAATTATAGGTATCTACATTACAATTATCAATTCGTATGTACCTACAAACTATATTAAACGATTAACATAAAATTTTGTATGGAAGTAGGTCGAACTCAAACGATAAACGAATGAGGACTGTCATTTATTGCGAAGAATGTCGATTCATACTTTATAATATCCTCGAAAGTATAGTTATAAACTGTCTTTACCCAACAATTAAAACATTATTCTTTATTTAACTGTTCTTAAATTAATCGATAAGAAAAAAATACTGTGCGTTGGAAATATTAATTGTTATAAAAAAACTAGCAAGTAACTATTTTCCACTATTTTTAGTTGTAGATAAATTACAACAAAATGAAAAGGTAAGCCTTAGATTTTAATTTGAAAAATGTTGTTCGATAAAATTAGATGACAAGGCAAACTACCATACTGTCTACTGTTACATGTAGCTACGATTTCAAAACCGGAAACTATTAAAGAAAGGTACTTAGAAATCCATGTTGTGAAATCTCCATAGATAACCTATGAGATTAATAATAATGTTTACGTAATTAGATTCATATAGGTAGTATATTGCTATCTGAAAAGTTAGGCGCAAATATTTAATATATTTAATAGTCAAAAAAATATACTGAAGCGAACGTACTTATTAGGTATTATGTATATTGATATATTGTACAGCTAAAACTGATCTTTCAAAATAGAGATAATATTGAACCGTTATCTAAACTGAAGACGAAGTTATCTTTAGTTAGTGTAAAATCTGCACATGATTTTTTTTGTAAAAACGCCTGTGACGTAACTGTTATGTAACGATCTAGCGCAGGTGATATCACACCTAACGTTTCTCTTACAACCTTAGAATCTCGATAAAAAAAACACCAAGTTCAAAAAGAGAACTGAAAAGTATAAAATAACGGATTAGGGACCTACAATGAGGTGAGTTCCAGTAAGTATAGCCGTCGTATATAATAAACCACTCTGATAGAGGTACATATAAATATACATTATGTACATATTTTGTATATTTGCTTTGAAAACCCTAGATAATATTGCAATTTTAACAATAAGACATACATTATACACGTATAATAATTGCTCCTTTTTTAGTTGATCAAAAACAGAATTTACGTCCGATCTAACTAACACTAGAATAAACTTTGATTCAAGTTTATTCCCTGCTTACACTGTGCTTATACTTAATGTTAATCAATGTTTATTAATAAGAAGGATGTGTCGAGTTTCAAGTTTCGCTCGGCCTTTAAAATGCACTTGTAAACGTAAGTTAGTGATAAGAATGGTATGCTCTTATTAAAACAAGAAATGTTAAGCAAATAACCGACATTACTTCGACGTATAAGCTGTTACTCAGAAGATATGTTTTAACGTGAAAATAGTTTTTGACACCTCAATTTCTATAGGAGTATTTTCAATGTGTAGTATTGTAGGCGGTTACTAAGGATATGTATCAGATACACTATTGTGATTAGTTTCAAAGTTAAAACATCATGGTTCGTATGTCATGCCGGCAGTAAAACAAATTACCGTACAGTTATTGTTACTGGGTAATAAAGTAGTGCTCATTGAATGCAATTGTAACAATCAGCCTATCATAAATTAATTGTCTACCTGAGAATCAATATTATAAAGATCCATTGTGATTGTAACTACAAATATTACAACTACATAGATTTAAACATTGAAATAGTGCAGGTATAAAATGTTTTTAAAGTTCACACTGAAAGGTACGCGATACAAACTGTACTGCATTGAGAATATTTAAACAGCCGTTTTCCGTGCCCGCTTGATTTTAATCAACTGAATTGGGTACTGAATAATGGTTCGGTTGTTTAATTAATTAATGTATGGATAAATAACGCACCAGTTATCGTATTTCGTGCAGCCGTCGAGAACACCAACACACGTTAAACGCGACGCACGCGCAAGATCAAACTGAACGCTCTTTATGTTGGTGCCCCCGAGCATGTGACCGCGCTACTAACTTCGTGATGCGATGTGATCACTGAGGCAATTTTCTCATTGAGAATTCTCTCCCGCAAATATTATTAAACATTTTAAAAAGTAGGGTTTAGTGCCCATTGAAAACTTACACGATTAGAATCAGTTCACTATTAAGTCCTTTAAAATTAATTAGATACCTACTCATTTTTAAATAAACGGTTTACTTACTGCTATTTGCACTGTTTAGTTTACTTAACGCTCACTGTATAAAGAACCTTCATTTGACTCTTAAAAAAGCAATGCGATCTTGTTTTCAATTCAAGCAACACAAAAAATAAAGGTAGGTACTTACAGTAAAAGAAATAGCTCTCGTTAAGTAACCACGCGAACTGGACAGAACGCGCGCGAGATATTTACTTTGACATCAGCTGATGATAAGAAAGATGAGATATCTCGTGATTCAGCGGCGATGTTGGCAGCATTGAGTGATCTCCGGATCTCCTGCGCAGCCTCCGTGACCTCGCTTACCTACGTCGGGCATAGAGAAGAGAATATTTGCCGCACGTTGCTAATAAGTACACACTACACAAGCGCATCACTGCGTTTAGTCACTAGTGCAAAAGGCAGAAATATAGGTCTCAAACCGCTTACTTTTTTAATGGACTACATTGAGCATACAGAATTTGGCACATATAGCTTCAAATGCACGAGGTCATTAAGTAGGGCTCAGGTCAAAAAGATAATAATTATTATGGGTCAGAAACGCTAAGTAATTCTTTTAATGGATTCGAATTTCGAACATACAAATATTAGGGTAATGTTTCTTACTGGTTAGGTAGATCTGTAAATTTTATAACTTATTAGATTGCATGGTAACGCAAGATGTTAGTGTCAAATTACGCTTATTGAACGTAACCGCATCGTATGGTATT
This sequence comes from Lerema accius, assembly GCA_001278395.1. Lineage (NCBI taxonomy): Eukaryota > Metazoa > Arthropoda > Insecta > Lepidoptera > Hesperiidae > Lerema > Lerema accius. Next base: position 293,006 of record LGAG01000264.1, on the reverse strand, counting down.
TTAAATACCTACATAATTTCAATTACCTACATAACGTAGGTAGGTATGTATTCTTTATAGAAGCATTGTTTTAATTATACCTACAATTATTATAATATTGTCTTCGGAATGCTTTAGAAACCATGGTAGGTATGTACCTGTAGCTTGCGGAAGTTAGCGCAAGAATCTCTTTACATCCCCATTTTTTTTTTATTAGGTACGGTACATCACTATCTGTCCATCGATTTCAGTGTATCAAAGAGGACTTATTTCTACTTCGAACACTTTGTCTTTATTTGGTTGATTTTGTGCACCGAACTGAATTCAATAGCTATCAAGTGAGATGTTCTATTTTCGTCCCCATTGCCAGCAATAATGAGCATAAATCAATGATCAAGGACGATGTGATATAGGACTTAATATAATTATAGGTACCTATGTTAACTAAACTCGATCGGTACGTTCGGAGTATTCAAAACAATGCAATTTTTGTACAGTATGTACTTGCACTTGACCAACATGGTGGACTATGATCTGTAGCTTTCACATTGTAAGATGACACTTCACGAGTTTCCTGCTCAGCAGTGGGACAGTAATTGGTTGTAATGATGAAGAATATACTCCACTCCATCCTTGATGAAGAATATACTATACTCCATCGCATAAATTTCAGAAGAATAAAAATAATAAAATACGAATTTTATAATCTAGGCAATTTAAATTACCTACTTACGGTGCGTTTCTCCTGACTTAATTTTACCAGTTGCATAATTTCCACAGCTGTTGTTTAATATTGTTTACCATTTTATAATTTATTATTATCTTATTTCTTAGCTCTTACATTTAAGTATACAATAGAAAAACATTTGCGCAATTTTATTGGTGTCATGTAATTTATTTTATAAATACGTCCAATAGAAAGTATTGAAGGTATTAAATTATAGGTATACATACAGTCTATTTTATAATTTTTAACTTGACAATTTAGCACGCTGTTTTAATAGGCCTTATCACTAAAACACACACATTTTCATGTTACGAGTATTTACATTTTCGGTAATGTTTAAGTGATTTCATCACTTCTATATGCTCAAATATTCACAAAAACTGCTTTGAAAACTAAAGTTTTTTTAAATAACACAAGTTAAAAAAACGGAGTAAACAAAACCATAATAAATGCAACACCTTTATTACATTTCAACTATACACAACAATGTATATTTAAATAAAGAACAACCACCTATCTGCATTAAATAAATAATGTCACAACTACCAAGAAGCCATCACTATGAAATAAAATCTAAAATATATTGACGAGTTTCGTTCGCTGTTTCTTTTTCATGATAAATAAATAAACTTTATTACAATAGTTAATTTTACAGGACATTTACAACGATTCTTTTATAATTTTAAATAAGCCACTGATATAGTAAGTTTTTAACTTAACTCCAGGAGAAAAAACGGCAATAAACTCCATAAGATTTTTTTTACAATAGATAAATTTTACTCCCAAGGATTCGTTTAAATTTTAAATACAGTAACACAACATAAATAACATAAAAATAGCAGGTTAATCAGTAACGACATAATACGAAAATATAAGATAACTTTGCCTTTGCCCTCTAGTTGCGCACGCGCATTACTAATATCATGAAAAATAAATCCAGCCAAGCGCGTATCAAACGCGCAATGTAAAGTTCCGTTTATAACGTATTCCCGTTACATCAACAACTGAGAAAGATGCTAGACTGAATAAAAAATAAACCTTTATGCCAATGCCAATTAACAATTAATGAGGAGATTTTTTTTTGCGTACGTTTGCCTAAAATTTAAAGATCCAGGCCCAACGGCCGGATCTTTAGGCTTAGGCAGTCTTAGGGGACTACTTCGACTACGGCTTACGTCTCCTCTAAAGTCATTAAAATAAAGTAGACTAAGACTAAGTAACTAAAATAAAGTCAGTAGTGAACGACGTTAAGTGTAACAAAAATAATAGTTGAGGTAGGATAACAACGCTTAATTTAATAAAAAAATAGTCACAACAATGGATAGATACTAATAAAAAATATGACTCACAAACATAATAATTATTAGTCCTGGTATGACTAATCATTCCAAAATTAAAATTACTGTCTATATTTTGTCATACAATTGTTTGCACTGGTTTTCACTATTATAGATTCAGCTGTTATGTCCTTATGTCACAATTAATACAAAATAACAAAACACTTTTGTGACAAAAATAATTTAAGGTTTCATTCTAATTTGAACGAAACGGCATTTAAATTCTAACTACACGCTCACGAATCGTTAAAAATAAAAATGACTAAGTCATAAAGATCACATTTACTCAAATATTATGTAAAGATTCTATCTTTAGCGAATCGTCAATAAGAGAAGCACGTAAGAAAATTCTGAAAAAATTTAAATTTTTCTCCTTAACATTTTTTTTTACAATTTCCTATGGGGATGCATACTATTACGTATAATGTATTTTCTATACAGATTATTATTATCCATTAAGTTGCTGGGCGCGTAGTAACGACCAACCGTGAGCACCCACATCATTTTTAAAAAAAAGCACAATTTACGATAAATTTAAAATTATTTTAATTAATGACTACATAAATACGTATGTAGGATATACGTATTTTTTGCACCAGAGTTACAGTTTAAGATTTGTATGAAGCAATTTATCACCGGCATTATGATCACATCTGTTTATATGCAATTTTATGTCAATGTTACGACCATTTCATGAACTTATATTTTCTGTCACATTATTATTTAGTTCAATGAAATTTTTATCTACATAAATTCCAAACATATATACATATAGAGCACAAAAATGTCTAAGTACTTTAAAAAAATAATCTAACTACCTAAATTAACATCGAACAAAATAAAAAAAAAATGTTGAGAAAATCTCTAAAATTCTACTAAAATATTTTCTTTTTTTCATAACCGGACAGACACCGTGCGTACGTTGATTAACCTAAGCAAAAAAAAAAAAGATTTGTTTAAGAGCTATTGTTTAAGAGCTATTTAAATAATAATGTAATAATTTCGTTGTCAAAATCATTTACATATGCCAAATATGGGCAATATTATACTTAATTCACTTACCTACTATACAAGGCAGTTTCATGGACCATAGTAAAGAGTGGCTGCATTTAATTTTCACTTGCTCAGATCCATCAAAGGTATTGGACGTGCTTACTAACACGCCATACATCAGCGGTTGATTATCTAAAAAAAAAATTGAAATAATATACATTTTTTTATAACATTGACATATAAAAGTAAATACAGAATTTAAAAGACACCTAGGATGTAGAAAAGCGATGATGGAATTTGAAAAATCCCGGATTCCTTCAAAAAACCTTTTTTTTTAATATGGTTTGTATATTAATTATTAATATTATTTATGCAGTGAATAACATTCTTGCAATAGCTACATACTCTCGGAAAGCAATGCTGTTGGTGAAATCAGTTCTAAATTTTACAACATATATTACCTAAGTTCCATTTGAGTCCACTAGTAGTAACATTAGTACAAGCTTCACCAACAGGCACTAAAGAGCACCAAGCTCTCTTATGAGTCCTCATCTCCTCAGGAATGGCAATAACATGGTCTCCAGGAGCCAGCAGCCAAGATATACTATCTTCAGCCAAGATATACACTCGAGTTTTTGGATTTACTAAGCGCTTATCTTTCACTAGAAACAATGTTTGAATGTTTCCCAGTATTTGATCAATTCTTCCAGAATTCTGACATACCGCCACAACATGATTCAGCTATGGAAATGGAAAAAGTATAGGAGATTAATAAAATAATAATAAATAATAATTATAAATAGTTCAAGGCAGTTCAACAACCTTGGGCTTAGTGTTATGAAATAATATTATTATCTTCTCTAAAAATAATATTTTCCTTCATTTTGATGTGGCTAAAACTGCGTTAATGAATTTAAATGTAGAACTAAGAAAATTATTTTCTACAGAATTTGTCTAACAAAAATAATGTGTATTATTTAATAAAAAATGTGTCCTGCTATTAAAAAAAGTTTACTAACTTCGATTTTGCTTTGTTTACAAAAATTCTCCAACTCTATAATAGCCTTGGTAAAGTCTGTGTGATCTTGATTTGGAGTATGAATCACCTGCAATTATGGATACACATTTAGGGTTATGTTAACAATCTTCAATTAATTGTTAATTGAGAATGTAAATTTCCTATGTACTACATGAAATATATAACATACAAAAATTGATACATACATATTTAAGCATGACAGAGGTATGAGGAAACTAGTCAATTTAATTTTATCATAATAAAAATACATAAACATATAGGTAATAATGTACAATAATCTCTGTGCAATATTTATCTTTATTCTAATGTTAATAGAACTGCCAAAGTGTGCAAACTAATAACTTATTGCCTTGGAAACAGATTATAATTATAATATTTACTATTTTTAAAGCCATTATGAATTGTAAATATCTACATTAATTAACACATCACAAGAATTTACTGATTACTATTATCTACAGATAACAGTAAAGAAGAACAACATAATCATTATGCATTACATGCTTCTTACATGTATAAAAATATAAATTTAATTAAAAACATGCACGCACATTTGCTAAGCTTTCACTTTTAATTTTAATTATGTTATAGGGCAGTGGTTGGCACACTTATTAACCAAAAAGTCAAATATGAATATTGCAACAATATAAAAAAACTGCTTATTCTGTAAAATTTTATGGCACCAAAATAATTAGTTTACTAAATAATATTGTTTAAATGGATATATTGCTGTGGCTTCCATAGAAATTAGTGCCTCAGTTGAACTTAAGGAACCAAAGAGCTACATGCGGCTCTGAAACCGCACTTTGCAAACCAATGTTATACAGTCATGCATAAAATATTGGGTCTTGTTGGTGAATGAATTAAGTAAATGATAAATTTTACACTAGTTGTTAACTGTGGCAGTTTCACCTTACAACCTTGCCTTTTATATTTCTGTAGTATATCTTCTTTTATTGAGTCAAAGTCACCAGTGATTAAGTCTGGTAGCTTCATATCTTGTTGCTCGGCAGGTGGAAGTTTGTTAACAAAAGTGTCCCAATGGACTGTTCCACCATCTACTGTGACCCTTACAGTTGCTGAAAATATAAATTATTTTACTTTATTTTTTATGTAATATGAGATTTTTATATTTGACTTTTTCCTTAGGACTATTAATCTAGATCTAAAATCTTTTTTTTCTCAGAAAACTAATATTATTGTCCTGTGATAGGATAGTACAGTTAAAAAGTTCAGCAAAGTGAAATAAGGGTGAGGCACAAGTTTATTACAAAAATACTGCTAGAATCAGCCCTTCAATATCTTGCACTGTGAACAGGAAATTGAACCACTATGAGGAAGATTAGTTGATAAATCACAACAAACTTGTATCTATACAGTATGACTGTTTACCTCAATATTTTTCTATACAATAATGTAAAATTTCCTTACCATTGTTCCAAAATTCCTTCATAAAATCAGGGTGTTGCAATATTGATCGGTTCAGTATAAGAACTGCATACTTTGCTTCTATTCTCGATTGCTTATTTAGGATAGGTGAGACATCCCATTTCCAGCATTTTATGACATTACAAAACTGAGTGCACATTCTATTCTGTACATAGAAGGCATTATATAGTTTTCTCACCTAAAAAATGATTGTATTATGTGGCAGATGAAGTAAATAATGAATTACATGAAGTATAGTGTCAGATGGAAAACTCTCTCTTGTTACAGTAATGCTTATAATTACAATAATGCTACTATATTGTAAAAGAATAAGGTTAAGTTTCAAAAAACTTCTAAGTGGTATCCAAAAATCCTAAGTGACATCCCAAGTTTTGATGTTCTATGCTCAAACATACTAAAACATGAAAATAGAAGTGCCAAGAAATATTTAAGTGCTTACTACAGTGTTGTTACCTGACAGTGAAGTTGGCACAGTATTTAAATTTTAAACATTACATATATGCTTCTACATGTGGTGAGTATGAGTGAAGATTTACAATAATTAATTTCAAAATAATTATCTTTCTTACCTTAGGAAAGAAGCCGTTGTTAGACATTTTATTGAGTTGAGGTGACTATGATTATGTCGTTTATCGTAAGCTTATGAAGTCCAAATTTAGCAAAAAACTAATTGATCTAACATAATAAATGGGGAAGTAAAATTATAAAATAGTTAAAAAAGTCAATCAACAGGCAGGCATGAGTGAAATTGAAATGACAAACTATATTTGACATCTTAAGTCATTCGATGTCAGGTTGACTGATTGAATTTTTTGTTTATGGTTTATGGCTTGGATACGAGTCTTTTAAGCCAGTTAACTGATTGAATTACAGACAAAGTAGAGATACTCTATGATTCATTATTTATTAATAAATCATAAATAATGATGACCCTGCTTTAGTTTAATATAGTCTGCAATTAATTGTCATTGATAATTATTTTGGCTTACAGGACTCGTATCCAAGCCATAATTACTAAAAAAAAGATAATCATTTTGTCAATTTGATCAATTCATTAATCAAATGTCATTTGTCATTGTGTTGTGTCTATCTTGAACTTGTTTGTTTCGTGCTTTGAGAAAATTGTATATTTTCATTTGATTCTTTATTGTTGTCTTATACATTCAATTAACAAAATGAATCGAATTTTTGGAAGAGGTAAACCAAAAACTCCGGGACCAAGCATCAGTGACTGTATTAGCAATGTGAGTATAATGTTTGTCAATCAATCTAAGAAGTTGCGCGAGGAAAAATGAATGATTCATAGGGATGTAAATCATTAACGCGATATGATAAATGTTTTCATAACATATATTTTTGTAGGTCGATAGCCGTGCCGATAATATTGAACAAAAAGTTCAGAAATTGGACACAGAACTTAGGAAGTACAAGGATCAAATGGCTAAAATGAGAGAAGGACCTGCCAAGAATTCAGTAAAACAAAAAGCCATGAGAGTTTTAAAGCAAAAGAAAATGTAAGTAGCTGCAAACTTAGCCTACAATTCAGTTCAACCACCTTTTTAGCTTTTCAGTTTAATGTATATAGCATAAACAAACCAAGTGTTATGTACATATTTGTATCATGTGAATTCCAGGTATGAGAATCAATTGGAGAACCTAAGAGCGCAGTCTTTTAATATGGAACAGGCAAACTATGCCACGCAGACATTAAAGGACACTCACACCACTATAGCGGCTATGAAGGATGGCGTTGCCTCCATGAAGAAAGAGTTTAAGAAAATTAACATAGATTCTATCGAGGTATCACATCTGTCAATACCAATAGCAACATTTAGGATAGTTAGAAAGTATTTAGGATACCAATACTTTCATATCATGCTGCTTTCTAGACTAAACTTATGTATAAATCAAAATGTATAAAGATTCTTTTAGGATACTCTAAAGGCAGACACTTAAAGCTCTTAATATCATAAATATTTCAAGTAATGTCAATGACACACACTTTTTCAGGATGTAAATGATGACTTGGCTGATATGTTGGAGCAAGCTGATGAAGTACAGGAAGCCCTTGGCCGCCAGTATGGCATGCCAGAGATAGACGATGATGAGTTGGCTGCTGAGCTTGATGCACTAGGTAAGCTATTTCATGACTATCCCATAGTCTTATTGAGAGGTCTAGAATTCAATTCCTGGTTAGGACTGACATTTGTGTGACAGATCATTTTTAAGTTTTAAAGCTTTAAGCCTTAATGTTAATAGATGAAAATGATTTAAGAATTATTTTTTTTTCCATTTTTATAACGATTTAAAAGACCTCTCTGTCATTCTATCCTCTTCAGTTTATCATGGTTAATGTCTAAAAATCCACTAAGAAGGTATAACCAAAATATTTCAGGTGATGAAATAGCCTTGGACGATGACACATCGTACTTAGACGATGTAGTGAAAGCTCCGGCAGCGCCCGACAAAGAACCAGGCGCCGACAGTGTTCGCAACAAGGATGGTGTTGCCGTTGATGAGTTTGGCTTGCCACAAGTACCGAGCGCTGCACAGACTTCGCGTTAACTTAACATTAACAAGTATGTTAACTTAATAATACTTTTGTTCACAAACTCAACATGTATGTTAAGTTGACAACTTAACTTGGATGTTGAATTGTTCTTAACATTCTATTGTGGCACTGTGTATGTTTGATTGAGCTAATGTAACCGAAAATTTTTCTTAATAATTGGTTAGTGTAACTTATCTGTCACTGACTAGTATTATCTTTAATTAATATTAAACCCATGGAGATATAGACCAATTTTGCAAGAAATGTAAACATAAATTTCATTCTGTTTATTGAAATGTAAAAATGCAATTACAATTAGTGTGAGTTATCATATAAAAATACTGGTAATTGACCCCAAAGTAATCTATGAAAAGTATAGCCAAAACATTATGGTTTTGAAAAGTTCTTTTTTTATATTTTACATGACAAAAGCATGTTAGTCTCGGTTGAATGTATATCAATGTATGTTTATTTTTGTAATTGTTAATTTCGAATTATATTTAGTAATAATAATAAATAATCATTTTCATAATTAATGTTTTATCTAATATTTTTAATTGGTTATTTATTATTCACACACATTTACAGATTTAGTAATGGTAGTATTCAACAGATTTAATTATGTTTTTTATATAGATTATTTATGTTAAAAAAAGGTTATTATAATAAATTAAATAATAATATGTATGTTTAATATGTAGTTCCAGCCACAAAATTTTATAAGCATTTTTAAATACAGGGCAATAGAAAAATACGAACATTTTGTAATAAATGTTGTCTTGGATTCTATTGTAGACATTGGGTTCTATTATAGACAGTTAAAAATAATAATCAAATATACATTGTAAGGATGTTGCCAGCAAAGAATAAGAAAGCAGATTGTAATTATTCTATAATTTCCGTGAGCTGAAATGTCTTTCATGTATCGCATTTTGAGTTAATTTGCACATTATTGTGATAGTGGTAAGAGAAATTAAATTTCTTTGTACATAAAATGTTATAGTGATTTTTATTTTAAGAAATTATATCACAAATATTACGCGTTATCATGATTAAAAATTTATAGTAAAAATTGTCAGTTGCACCATAATTTTTGTATAACATTTATAATGGTCATGTAATTAATAATCGAAATAACATGCTGGAGAATGCCATTTTATGTTGTGTAATAAATTGTATTAAGAGCTTTCTTTTTTAAATAAATTGTGTTATGAATACTTTTTTTTTATTGAATCAAATAAGCTCATCAAGTAAGAAGAGGTATTTGGTAATTCGGATCATATTTCAATAGTGAAAAGGAGATGGACAAATAGTCAGTAGGAAAATAAATTTAATAGTTAGGAATTAATTTGTTAGGAAATAATTACGGAAATAATTACGGATTTTACTAATAATAAGTATAAATAAATTCCTTATTTACTTAATAAAAACGATATAAAGTCGTTTGAGAGCTTGTTTGCTATTATTTAATATGACTAGCTGCAGTTTACATCGCGTAAACTTATCTGGATAGAATAATATTTATTCTATGAGCTCTTGAAAATATCTACTCAAAATGTTTGGCTGATCGGGTTACTGGATAAAGCCTGAATATTTAACAAAGATTTACATGCGTTATTAATACTGCGATTACCTAAGTACGAAAGAAAAGCATATTATTATACACAGGAAAAATAAAACTCCATATAATTTATTACAAGGTATTCGAATAACCTTTAATAATAATAATTAAAATAATTTAAGGGCATTATATTACACAGTCAACTCTAAAATACTGTTGTTCAATCTTACGTTCATAAGACATACTGTACTGGATCACAGTAACGGAAGTTCCCAGGGGCACTATACTAGGCAACATAATAAATAACAATACTTAGTCCTCAATATTTACATTCTATATGATATGTACAACCACTCGATGTGACTCTACGTTGCGAACGGCACTCTATTTGCACTAATTTTGTTTACACTCTGGGCTTAGTCTAGCGCTTCTTGACCCGTCTTTGGTAGGAAGAAGCAGAGAATTGCAGCAACTGTAACATAAATATCAATCATGTAACATAACTTGGCTGTAATTCATTAATTGCCTAGTTTAGAACACGATTGTAATTACTGAAGTTTAGTCTTTATAATAATAATATATTATTTATGTAACATAACTCATTAACCACGTACAACATAGCCCTTAAACAGAATATGGCTGTAACCCATTAATTGCCCACTGTAGAACACAAATCTATCTGAAGAGATTTAGATAGGCATCCATGTTATTTCGTGATGGAGGAGATACCTATGTCTTAAGTTTTTATGTCCTCCAAAATATAGGAACTGAAATCATAGCTTATCTTGTTTTCCGAAATACGAAAACGCTCAAGAATTTTTAACGGTCATCCTAACTTCTACAAGAAGAACATTTGATTGTTATAAGTATTAATAATTTCAATTTTTCATTTGGTGGTAAGTACAGAAATTTTCTCTAAGTGTAGGTACCAAATGTTACTGGAACATTAACTAATATGATTAAAGTTTATCCAAAGATGAAGTACCAAAAATGTACCTACCTAATAAAATTAAAATTAGAATAAAAAAAATATACTTACTGATAAGGAATGCTGAAAATACTACGATGGGAACAATACAGTTGATGTCGATCAGGTATCCAAAGGACAGATTACCGATGAGACCCCCGCCTCGACCAGCCGTTAGAGATAGCGCAGCCGCCATTACCCTGTCAACAATGGAATAAAATTAATATCTATTAAATCTAAAAAGTGTAATAAGATTCATCCATCTTTTCCGTGAGTTTTGGATAGATTAAAACACGTCTTCAGAAAGACGTAGGTTGCCTTTCTGTGTTCTACTGACTCTTTATTGAAGAATGGTTCAAGAAACCATTTGATCTCATTTCAACGTCATTACCGTTCCATTTGGAAAAGATCAAAATTTTAACACATCGACTGGATAAATGACGGTCCTTTACTGTACGTTTTTAACTACTATTCCTACCGTGTGTGTTCAAATTTTGGAGTGAGTTTTCTTGGGAATGTATCCCAGAGCGCAATGAAATGAGGATCTTCAAAAAGGCATACCTAAGGCTAAATAACTCACTCAAGGCCGGGTACCTATAGGCGATTCATCAGGTGTTGCACCTGTCTATATTCGTCGGTGACCATTTTCCATTAGACAGCCCGTTTGTTTCATACGTCATCGTCAGCCCTCTCCTCAGCTTATTTCTTAGGTAATAAAAAAACTATAACCTCATACCTGAGATTTGTCGGGAAGAGGTCGACTAGCACGCAAAACACAAGACTGATGGCGAGGGAGGTAAGCGCCTCAAAGATGCAAGACAACACCAGATTCTGTACGGAGTTCTGCACGAAGTACAGGCCCATGGTGACTATGCCAGCAAAGCCCAAACTGAAAACTGAATGGATACACCATATTTATAAACCTGAGTAGTCGCTACTAACGAAATATAAAACAATAAACACGAATTAATGTGACTCATACTGCTTCGTTCGTAATTACAGAAGCAAACGGTACACGGATTTGATTCCCGGCTAGGTAGAACATTTAATATGTTTGTACTCGGATAAAATATTGTTCACGTCCGCTCGGCTTGAAAACACAGAAATAATTCAAAATTTTTTGTACAAACGAGACGGCAAATAATGCCGAATTCACGACAATAATTACAAACTACTAAAAATGTACTTACTCAAGAAGAACTTAGCACCAAGTTTGTGGACGCATAGAGGGAGCCACAGGGAGGTAGGAATGCAGGCCAGGCCGACGATGAGGGTATGCATGTAGACGCTCTGGTCGATGATCTTCTCACAATCGAAGGGATCGCCATTAGAGTCGTCGCTGACCACAATGCCTGACACATCGCACACTGACGCCGAAGTGTTGGGGAAACGGTGTTCGAACTCTTCGTAGCGGTTGAATAATTCGGGGAACCAGATCATTAGAGTGTAGTAGCTAAGAAGATAGAAATAAATTGTAAATTAACTGTGTTCTTTTTAGTTGATATATCAAAGATACTAAGGTGTCTTACACTCAGATTTTAAAGTTAAAAACTGTCCGCTATTTTGCACATGATTTTTGAAATAAGACATCTATGACAGTGGAGAAATTTAGGTATTAAGTTTTTTAAGGTTCGGCTTTTCTGCAATGTTTGCCTGCGTTGTTATCTTTATTTCTATTCCATTAGTTAGCCTTCATAAGAGTATCTTTTCCACATTGCGTAGCATGTTTGGTGATAAATAACTAGGTAAATTAAATTTATATTGCCAAGGTGCCTAGTCCATTAAAATTGTAGAATGGTTTCTAATTTAAGTGACGATTGTACTGACCTGGTGGTTAATCCAAACTGAATAAGACAAGTGAGTATTGTGTATTTGAGGTAGGGTGGTCTGCATAGGGCTTTGGTTTGAGTCCAGATCTCACTGAACAGTCTCTTAAGGTCCTTTGGCTTACGCATGCTGAGGCTTCGAACGGATTTTTGTGAACTTTGCGATGCCACTGAGATTGTTCGTACTTTCTCCTTCAAACTTTTGATCTGTTGAAGAAATAGTCACGTTAGGATAATATCGTGAAAGTTTTATCTGGTAATTACGTGTTAAAACCTAGAGGGATTGGTTATGAAGAAAGTTAATATGTTCAATTTTAGTATCCTCTATCCACGTTCTATCGTTTAATATTCCTTAATATCGTTAATACGAGTATATGTAATAACAAGTTGCAGATAATTTTAGAAAAACGTAACAGTCCTTTCACAACCCTATTCGTGGTTTGTCAGGAAGTTCATGGGCAGCAAGGGAAGGTGGTACTACAAGGTCGTTTCTTCTTATGCCACAAAAAATGTGCTTCATTACTCCAATAATAGGTAGGTACATACCGGGTAGTTATCAGGATCGTCGCCAGTGTTTTGTTTGTAGACGCTTTTGAGGCAGGCAAGGGCGTCGTCATAGTCCCCACACTCCATCATGAATTTCGGGCTCTCGGGGAATGTTAGCAGCCAGAAGCCGAGAAGTAGGGAGGGGATCGCGCAAGCCGCCACGAACCAATTCCACGAGTCGTATGAGAACACGCCACGCTCGATACGGATGCCTTCAATGGGAATGATACCCCACGCGATCACTAGAAGGAAATAAAAGCATAAATTAGACATGAAAAGGACCTACGATCCGAGAATAAACATTAATCTGCCTTAATTTTTTCCGTCATACTGATTACCAGTTGCTTAGCTTGGTCCATGACTTACGATTGACACACGTAGCTAGGCTTGAGATCGTATGGATAGTATGGTTACAATTGATGTAGGTTTTAATTTTAGTAATTCAGTCACTGCAATGTAGCAACTCAGGTACCTACTATAAACATGAATTATTTCAGGCAGTTCTTGTGCATGCTAAGTGATAGTTGATTTTGAAAAGAAATTGAATCATACGTGGAAGAATGATGACACCCAGAGTCCAGAACATTTCCATCCAGCAGAGGATCTTCTCCCTGTATTTGGTTTGTTGAAACTCTCCCAAGTACGGGAAGCAGATACCCATAGCGCCGGCAACCCTGAAAATGCAATTATCTCGTTCAATATTGTATGTTAAATACAAACATTATAGTATACGTAAAAATTTTCAAAGTCCATTCTAAAAAGCCATGTCAATCATCGCAATTACGAAATGAATTACGTTAACCAGAGAAGAATAGTCATTATGACACACATTTTTTGTTTAATTTCCTTAGGGCTACGTAAATTAGGATTGTTCTCCTTATGGGCCATAACGTAATCCATGCGGCAGATCTTAATAACTAGGTAGGCTTTAACCTCTGAGAACCTTACGGAGAGCTTTTAGATATGCAAGTCGTCTTAAGCATGTTGTCGTTCATCAAAGCTAGTGATATAAATTTTAATAAAATTCTAATATGCTCTTCCACTTTTTTACTTAATTTTTATAATTTCGTGCGAGAACTTCATAAGTCATATAAGTATTATAATAAGTATTTAAATGTTGACTATAATAATTACATTTTAGAATACTTACGAAAATCCGTTGATAAATCTGCACGCCATGAAAATGGGGAGAATTTGAACGAAGGAGGAGAAAATTCCAACGAATCCATCGATAAGTAATGTCGAGACTAATACCAATTTACGACCCTTGGTGTCGGCGAGGCAGCCCCAGAAGTATGATCCGATTACCATACCTAGAAAAAATAAGAAAATAAGCACTATAACTCTGACTTTTTGTATAGCCTACAGGTGTACCTATTAACCAAGAAAACCTTAAAAATAAAACCTTCGTAATTCTATTTTAGGCAAAGCATTGAAAAGTCTGCAAATTTTGTCGTTGGAATTAATTGATATAAGTATCAAACTTAGCATTTAAATATTTTGCATGTTTTTGGGGTTTCGAAACTTAAAATAAAGCGATTTAAGTCCTCAATAAATTAGTTTATTATGACTTATTCAACCTGTTTACAGTTATGCGCAATCCTGACTGAGTTATTGGCTTTAACCATAACTTTGCCCATTAAAACAGAGGTTTCTAACTATGCCTTGGTCTGCTATTTATGTAAAAATCTCTTCAAACTCACCTAACATAGGGGCGGCTGTAAGCCAACCCTTGTCGGAAGATGTCATTCGAAAGTCGCATGTTGCCGCGGGCAGTACGAACGAGATGATGGTGATGCCAATAGCTGTGTTGGCGTAGATCAGACCCGTGATCGCCAACAAGCAAAAGTGGAAGCGCCCGAAACCTGTATCACAGACGTTTAAGGGTTAAAAGGGTAAGTAAAGTAAATAACATGAAATATTATCATTCATTTCATTTCAAGATAAGTTTTGAAGATATTTTGTTGAAATATTTTTACAAAATAAAGTTAATAAATAAACTAAGATATATAATGGGCAATCAGTCGATTATTTGACGCCAAAATTACTAGCAATTACTAAATTATAAGCAATGTAATTAAAGGTTTTAATCATTAATTTATTTGTGTCATAGCTGTATGTGTAAATTTTTCACGACACTAATTATGTAAGTTAGTTGTCCTACATGGACTCACTTATTTTAACCATTATGTTACACTAAGGTATCTATAACATTAATATCCCAAATAATATTTATACCTAATAAGTACTATACTCTACTAATTTGTAGATATCAATGTCTGATAAAATAATCGGCTGACTGAAATAGGACAAATAACCGATTCAGTAATGTTAGCTATGTAGAAGTACGTACGTCAGAGCATTCATGACTCACCAATTCCGGACAGGGATTGCGTGCAAACAATGAAAGGTTAATTCTTGGAAAGTTGCCAAAAGAGATGATAATGACAATTAGGAAACTAAAAAGCTAATAGTTAAAACAAATACCTGTTGCTGAAATTGCAGCTTCAAAATCTGCTCCATGTTCTAAGAAGTCTAAACCTGTAACAAAAATAAAAAAAATTATGTAACTTGCAACATATCGAATAAAATCTATATGCTATTTATTCAATTTGTTATGCCATAAATACTAATAAATCTATTTATTGAAGTCGTTATAATAAGTTTTGTGTTAATATTTCAATTCAATGTCATAATATACTTAACTATTATGACAGTTTTATCAACGGTGTTACTGCAGTCGTCTATTACAATTTCCTCCGTTGTTTTATTATACCGCGCACTCTTCATTATTAACTTTTAAATATTTAACAGATTAAAACAGCTCGATGATTTGTTTAACGATTTATTTCAAATAAAGATTTGTACCTACTACTTGACTTCATTCGTAAATAACCGAATAGTTGTAATTGGCACGTTCTCTTATTGGCATTCTTCCTTGTACGGTGGGCAATAATAAATCTATAAAGACACTTAAGATTCCTATATAGATAATGAAATTATGTGTTATGATGATTTAATAATAAACAGTGAAGATTTACATTGACACTTGTTTGTAAAAGACATTCAAAGCGAGTAAAATTAAATCTCGACTTTATTGAAACTACCCACATTTTGTAGACAGACGAAAATTGGTACTAGCTTATCTGACAGTTAAAGTCATTGACAGTAGCTACAATGTTAGATAGTTATGATGGTCAATTGCCTTTCTCTCTGTTTTAATGCCGAAAGAAACGCTGTCTTTACTTTGTATCATTTCAGGGTTGTCAAAAGGTGCATAATAATTACAATGCGGGCGTATAAAGATCATTAGGTATCGTTTATTGTATGTATATCGTGTCTGCTTACTATGAATGCTGTGGTGCATGAATGTGAAATATTAAAAAGCGGTATCTAACTATCTACACTGTGTAGCTGAATTTTCAATACATTTTTTTTGACGTCTGCGTTACGTGATAGTTAGATTGTTACTGTAGAGTGATACCACAACCGGAAATATTGTAGGAATAGGGAAGTCCATATAAAGAGTACTCCTTAGAGACGCAGGGGTCGTATCATAGAAGCAAAGCGAATTTAAAATTGTTGTCTAACATAGATGTATTCATTATTGCCCTCTATCTCACACAATGCAAATAAAAAAAAATTGAGCATATTTTTTTAATTATAATACTTCTAGATAATGTTTTATTAATAGTTTCCAAGTTCTAACTATCAAGTGTTACTTGCAAACAATTAAAATGACATGCGCTTCGCTTTTACAACGAGGATGAATCAAGGACCTATTTTAGGATCTATTTAGGGTTATTTATTATTTATGCATATTAATTACGTTAACTAATTTATATTTAAAAGTCACTAATCTGCAGTTATCAATATTCTTTACAATACAAACAAGCCATAGAAAAAATAACACAGCAGTATTATGTCCTACAGAACTAAACTTTTGATGTTTTCGACTGCGTTTTATCTTGATTTCTATTGAAGTGCCACTTGTAGTTGCAGTAACTATCTCGGCACGGCGATTTAGATGTGATAACAGGCTGGAGGAAGGATTACAACCACTTTACCAGCAAATAAATACAACGAAATGAGCTTATCGATGTTAACAGTGAACAAAAACGTTTGATCGATACTGAGGAGTTATTATTTCGACGAATAAACTACCAAGTTTTTATCTTCTTTCAAGGTTTTTTAATAAAATCGTGGTTTTTCTAAAACAATGGGTAGTTATTTCTCTGTAGAACTTTGTCGTAGTATCATAATTTCAGGGGGGAAAGGAACTTTTCATACTAAAGTGGAGAAATTTAATGATACAAAATTACGTTGAACCTCCTATTTGTGATGCACTGATGTAAATTTACAGCTTCTGAAATAATGCATTTTTAAACAATACATACAATAAATAATTGTGTAAAACTATTTGAATAAAGTCAAAAATTGTGACTACAGTTTCCTGTAAACAGAATACTGTGTACTCGATTTAGTGCTACCGTTTGCGAACGCTTATCTTTGATAATGAATTAATTATAACAGAACCTTTATTTAACGAGGTGACGACTTTATAATAGTTTTACAATGAACTGATTACAGAGGGTTTTACCGTTGTAAATGTCATTTAGTAGACAATGAGTCAAACGCGATTTATTATTGATCGTGTGCCAATATTTTGTAATTATTTGTACTCTTCATTTCATTTTGAATGACAAGGCGTCGCCGCGTCGGTGACACTTTAGGCGCACTAGTAGGTACGAGTTTATTCTTATAGTTAAGGAGATCTGGAGCATATATACTCAACCACGCTGATATAGTTATGCGGATCGAAGTCCTCTGACACGGCTTGCTAAAAGTCATCTGACGATAGCTACCAGGGCCGGAAGATTAACGTGCCTTCTGTACTGTAGCAGGTCAATTGACCCCACTAATAGTTAGCCATTGGCCATTTAATATTAGTTCAAAAGGAACTAGACGAAATCAAAATATGAAAGAAAACAATACAGACGATTTAACGTAAAAATATATAAAAAAAATGTTTACTACCTACCAAGTATCTACCATTGCAAATTAAAATAAAATCTGTACCGTGTTATGTGCGTATGACTCCAATTAAACGCGCCATAAAATCTACGTTACGATCGCTACAGGATACCTCTACGTATAAAATATTATGCAAATGGTGACATTGTGTCTGCTCGAAGGCTAGGGCGCCCGTATCACACTAATGAACCATCTTTTATAATTGAGCCACTTAACGTTTTAACTACTTGAATGTACTTGCGAAACATCCGATATAAAAATTGTAAATGCATAGAAATTATAAATAAGAAAATTTAAAAAATGGTAATTGATTATAACAACTTATTACTTTTTTTAATAATATTTTAAAATGTAGGAGCAATAGTACTAGATTTAAATGTAGCTCTACTATACGTTTTGCAAAGCACTAGTGATTGTAAATTGTTTGTAAATGTAGATGGTTCATTTTATTTTTAAATGTTAATGCAGCAATATCTAATTAATTATTTAAGCCAAACATAAAACACAATCTAAAAAAATAAAGATTTATTTACTATAGTGAAGTGAATAAAAAATAAAATTTTAATAAAGTAAAATCTATGAAATCCGTAACTAATCCAACTATTTCCAAAATACGCTGAAAGAAGTCACCATGTTAAGGATAAAATATTATCATCATTAACTAATTGTTTGAAAATCCAATAGTACTCAAATGTCATGTGCGTTTTGCGTCGGTAAGTTCTTTCTTTCCAAATGCTCATTATTTTACCTATTGTGCTCACAAATGGCCGATAAATGGAGAATAATCATGTGTCACACACATATCTTAATTGACAATGCCGGGTATTTTATCATTTAGTTAATTGTCTGATGCGGTTGCAGGCTTTATGTGCACGGCGAATACATTGAACTGCTTCATAAGACCGTGACTAAAAATACTACTGCGAAACTTCTATTTATTTTCGTACATCTACAGCCTTTGTTTATGAGTAGCAGTCATTTATTGAATTAAAAAAAACATTGGGATGAGGAAAGGGGGTTCAAAAATGAAACTGCATCTCTCAATACTTTCGCAACAGAGACGTATCCAGAGACACATAAATTTCTACAATCGCTCAAAAATCATTACCCTCCTTTTGGTACAATCGGGTAAAAAAATCCAAACGTACGCACTGCCTATAGGTACTTTTGTTTTCAATATTTTAGCGATGTAATACAAAAGGGCTCCTACTTACATTTGGTTAGGTATACGAAGTATTCCTTGACATGTATGGATCTGATTTTCAAATCAGGTGTAGTTTTAACTAAACTCATGTTTTTAAAGTTTGTAATGTGCACATAATAATTATACACCCCCTGGTTTAATTCTAATATGTACTCGTATCTACCTTAGTATTTACATATTACGCTACTAAAATCTTTCAAAATAATCTATTTTCAGGATATTTTTCACAATGGAAAGTTTAATTTACGCAATGTGTACTTAATGAGTAGGTACGTACCTCCGTGACTAAATTATACTGTTACTTCAGCGATAATTTATTAATTTTAGTATCATACTTAGGGAGGTACCTTACCTAAGAACTTTTTGTTTGAATTAGATTCATTTCGAATAAGAAGATCAATTTTATTTGTTTTAATAATCATACTTAATAAAAATGTTGATTGACTGACAGACAGGCTACAGCCTAAATGAGTAGACCTGAAAGCATGAAACTTGGCACAGAGGTTCCTTTTAGAGTGTAGGGGAGCACTAAGAACGGATTTTTGGAAATTCACCCTTTAAGGGGGGAAATAGGGGTTGAAAGTTTGTATGAAAATTAACCAAATTTTAAAGCAAACAATTTGGAAATTCATATTTGGGTTTATGGTTTCCAAGGGATTAAAGACCTAATTCAACGATTTTTTAAAATCAACCCTTAAGGGGGTAAATATCACCGCAAAATTATAATTTCCGCAAGCAAAGCTGCGGGGAACAGCTCGTTACTTAATAAATTTAATAAACATGAAACTGCTTAATAAATACCTAATTATAACTTTACAGAATTTCAGATACATACCTACCTATTATAAATGACACCAGTTAATATACTAAGGTATAACTGAAAACAAATGACATAAAAGTGGGTAATGAGTAAGAATTAAAGAAATATTTAAAGAATTCATATAACCAGTAAAAATCTTGGTAATTGCGTGAAAAATAGAACACGTTGATGAATCTTACATAATAGTAATATCATAACTTGTTCGATTAATTATATTTACTAATGACTGTGGAAACCTTAACGCGATTGACCTTAATTTGAGCAATTCTTGTTTTGATAGGAAATAAATTATGTATCGGAACTTAATTGCTTGTATACAATTTTAAGTAGTAATTGAGTATTTACAATTTGTAAGAACATTTTTAGCATAATTTTGACTGTGCAGTGCCCTTAATTGTTACCGGTTTTTTTCTTAAATTTGTCTCTAAGTTAAAATATTGACATTATTGTATTCTTCCTCTTCCATCGTGATGGACAGGCGTGTTGTTGTCCATTACCAAAATTAAACACAAATGTTTCGCTGTCATTGTCGGTACATTTTTCTATTATGCGCGCGCGCACTCTTTACGAAGTTCTAACGATTCTTCAGTTAAATTTGAAAATTGAATCGTGACTTTAAATATTAAGTGTAGAATATGGAAATTTTGACACATGCTTGTATTCTCCTCCAAACTATTGCTGAATTTATTTGCATATTTTTAGTCAAGTATAGGATTATACGGTATTGACTAAATGTGAACGAACTGAAAAATACATAATGCGAGAATAAATAAATTATGAATAAGTAAAAAGTATGTTATATCTATATCAAATAATATGTTTTAATTTCGTTTAATTTTAAATAGTCATTTCATATTCCTAAAATAATTCAGTCCAACCGTAAAACTTTTCATACAATTTATCGTAACATGAAATGAACAATCAATTAATATAACGCATTAACTTCATCAATGAACCTTAACATAAAACGGAAGCGATCGCGTAAATCTCAATAAAAATCACTCACCCATGATTAAAACGTATGCACTCTATCACTTATAAGTCCGATTGAGATCAATCACGTAAGACTGCGGTTTACCGAGATCGCATCATCACACTCCGACACTTGTGCGCGGGAGTCACAGCCTCATATGTCGCGTGTTGCCCTCGGAGGCTTCTGTGCGAATGTCGGTTAGCTACCGCCTCTCGCCGAGGATTCCTTCCCCGTTGATAACGATAAGGCCGATCGCTCATCTCGCGTTATCTAGACGGTGACCACGATCGATCTCCCGTGACTGTTGCCCGTTGAAGGTAACGCTATCGTTATGTAAGCATCACGTAATACCTACTTCCAAAATTTCAATGCCACGGTATTTTTTTTATATAAACAAAAAACCCATTACGATAAAGCGTTGAAAGCACAGACTCCAGCAACATTCATTGCCACACTAATCACCGATAAAGAAATATTTTTATTAAAAAATGTCAAGCACTTTCTTAGTAGGTACCTACTTCTGCAAAAAGTTAAACCGTTTGTCCCGCTTGTCAGCTTAAACACTTCTGATACTTCATTAGACAATGTCAGTATCTATGAGTAGGTACCTAAAGTGTTTACGCAATTAACTGTTTTTATTTCTGGATTAACCCTTCTTATTAACAGCTACCTCAACGCGCGGTTTATAAAACGCGTAGGTCTACTTCATAACTTAATATATGAAATCTGAGCGTACGTGTGTTTGTCACTTCTAAACAATTGAAAGGTTATTAATAAAGTTTTATTAAAGTAGTCAAGATACTACAAGGAGCCTACATTAATAGGGGGTAATAAGAGTTATTGAAACGCCGCGTCATACTCGTAAAATAGTTGACAGACATGATTCAATGAGCATTTACTATAGGTTCATGAAAATTTAAGGTCAGAAGTACCTGATGTACAACTAAAGGATCAACCAAACTATCAGCCTTCCAGTACTTTATAAAACTATAAGCTCAACACCTATACATAATAACAATCGCCAGCAGCTCCACCCGCGTAATTTTGCCGTTTTCGCAACATTTTTTATTGCTGCTCCTCTCCTATTCATCTTAGCGTGACGTTACATAGCCTTTAGCCTTCCTCGATAAATGTACTATGTTACACTAAAAGAAATTTTCAAATCGGTCCCGTAGTCCCTGAGATTAGCGCGATCAAACAAACTCTTCAGCTTTATATTATTAAGTACAGAAGTATAGATGTAAAACTGTAAGATGTCTGTCTGTAAAACGATAGATGAGCGTGTTCAAGATCGTTAATGAACAACAACGAAGTGCGGAATGTATCCCAGGATCTTGGCAATTAAATCAATTGAGATGCAGTATCCCAACCCAACTAATAAGCCTACAATTGGACGCTCCGTAAATAAACTTGGCCTGTTCCTTAAAATTAATTTGTACGACTAAGTTTCGCTGATGTTCTGTTAAGTCATAGTAGGTCTGCGAATTATTCGGTGTATAGAAAATAAATCTATGTATAACTAAATGAATGTGTCTGTTTGTAATATTAAAATAACCGATTTTTACTTAATGCATACGTATGTATACACGGTACACGTACCAAAATATATATTTTTTTAATTTTTGTTTGTCTGTTTGATCCGGCTAATCTCTGAAACGGCAGGTTCGGTTTTGACAGGACTTTCACTGGCGGGTAGCTGATGTAATAAGGAGTAACTTAGGCCACATTTTTTAACTTTCGTCTTGGCATAGGTTTCCCGAAGTAAAGCGGGGGCGGGTCCACTAGTGGTACATAAACCTATTTATTGCCAGAATTTTTCTTTTTGGGATGAACTTCCTTAGGTATGTAGAATTCGGGATCTTTTAAAGAGTTGAACTCTTTTTGATCGACCGATTTAATTCATGCATAAACGATTAATTTTTATCAACACGTTGTTTCGCTGATATCATCAGATACAGTCAAATTATTACTTACTTATTAACGTTAATAAAAACCGGACACCCAACATTATAAGGGTAAGTGAGCCTTGAGCCATAAATATACAATTCACTACATTTTGGTACAGCTTTTTAAGATTAATTTAATAAGGCTTAACGTACTATCTATATCTTTATATGAGTAGGGTTCAACTTTAGTTCATTTTTTAGGATATTGCTTGACTTTAATTTTCTGCGTACCTACCTACTTAAAATTTTAATAGAGATGAAGTGTACAAATTCAAATTACACATCTGCTATACCTTTTTAATTAAAATCGTAGCGTACATGTATCTGTCACTGAACTCCTCCTAAATGGCTGGACTGATTTAAAAAAAAATGTTGTTTAGGGGGTCCGAGAATGGTTTAGGTCCACAGTTTTGGACCAGGTAGGTGGTGCTGATGTTGAGATACTTTAAAGGACCTATTAGAACATTTTAAACGTCATCATAGCAAAAGTTAAATGTGATGAGAATTGCTAAAGGTACGTGAAAATTCAACGTTAGGATTTCCTGTTGTAGAAAATTAAAGAATCAACTAAACTATGTAAACATAATAAGATCTAAAACACGTTGCAGACAAAGTTTGTCTGGCCTTCTAGTAACATATTAAGTTTATAAATAAATGTTATAAATTGAAATTCGAATTAGTTCTTGATATCATTAGATTACACTAGATATGCTATCAAAACTGTCAAAGTTAGTTAAACTCAGTTTATGTTTAATCTAATTTTCCGTTCGTGCTTCCTCACAAACGTATAAGTTTCACGCTTGACGTCTGAATAAGAAAATATCATTCAACATTTCTACATTTTAAATAGGCTTTGTATTGGATAACAAAGATCCTTCGACCATTTTAACAAAGGCCATATCACGAGTTTAGCGAGACAAATAAATTATCGTCACTGCTTGTTTACGTCTGTCTGCGGTACCTGTAGCTATACTCAGATTATTTATGAAGACCATTTATTAAATTGTCTATCAATCCATCAGAAGTCAGCAGCAATTTCCAAATTTCCTCGTAATCGTTAACCTTTTGCGCATATCTCGCCAAAGTCAGCCTCAGATCAAAAAAAAAAAGACTCAGTGTTCAAAACAAAAAAGTGAGGTATTTTTTTTCTTTTTCTTTACGATCTGACGTATGTCGATGAGCACGGACTGCCGAGAAATTTACCGGGAAACGTTATCATTTGTTATTAATGTTATGTGTTTCCTTACTACGCTTCTTTGTTCCGAAGTCTGCGTCTATGCCTATATTTTTTGGTTGTACTTTCAGCCTAAAACAACGACATAACATTTAGTTACCTTAAACATGTGTTAGATCAACAGTTATGTAACGATCGTAATCAGTTAGATAATGAGATTAAAAGAGGTAACCTTACACAAAACCTTTATTCCAAAAAGGTCCTTGAAGTAACGAATGACGAATCAATTCCATTCCTTACTTCATCAAGTTATAAATATAAATAATTTTAATCTGTGCTAAATAAAGTAATTTCTTAAAAATAGATGCTCAACTGGCTTTATTTAAAAGGCAATTTGTTGGTAGCATGGCATCTGGTGACATTTTACAAAGCCGCTTTATTTGCGTCCTCTGGGAGGCGGAGAAATCGTCTCAACGCCGTTCATTAGAACTGCGACGGCATCCCCGAGGGATCCCTCCGCATTTTAATAACAATCTCGTCGGGAACATGGAATAATATAATACGGGATTTTATTAGCTACTATATAAGAGTTTAGTTACATTTATTCGTTAATAAAAGATTACTCTGTTGTGTTCAGTTTATTAGAATTACAATTTGGCTTTATAAAATTACTATGTATTTGCAAAAACGCGTGGAAAAAGGGATTTGAACGTGCAGGAGAAGGCGCGCGCTAGCGTCGTCGGCGCGTTAAAAATGCGTCGTGTGCAAGAGCCCTTTACATGTACGTAATCTAATTAATCTTTATCTATTTGTAGTCCATATTTCAGTTCTTTTAAAGTATTGCATAACATATACAAACGTGTCGAGTCGCTAACCTCAATTTTTTGAAATCAATAAAAAAAATAAACGTTTTATTTACTCATGTTGCTGTCAATGAGATTAATACCGTTGTCTGAAACCCTACTAGGTCCGAAGGTTCTTCCGTTATGCAAAACTTAGAGTAACCTTAAGAACTATAATAGTTTGAAATACACAGCCATAATAATGGTATTACAATTGCGTGTAATACCAACCACTTAGAACTATTAACTTACTACCTTTGTTTTGACAATCCAATAAAACCCGAAATTGATTCATGGGACCATTTTAAAATGCTTCAAGGTCTTCCTTCACTTATGGCAAGAGGTAAAAATGCTAGTCATCAATATAGGTATCTATTATTTATATCCGCAAGCGTAATTCACTGGTCTTTGAAGATTGTTATTATTTTCGCTAATGCTTCACAGGCCAAAACGGATTAATAGGATATTGTTACGAATAAAGATGGGTGGTACACGACATTGGTCAGGGCTGCGAACAACGTAACGTCATCGGTCAAGTGCGACTACATACCATTTTTAGTATCGAATTACTCGAATAGGGTTACCCAAGTTTTTTGATCACTGTCGATACTTGTTTAATTCGCTTTAGTTGATACTACTTGTTTATTTTATATCTGATAGCATTGTTTGGTTTTTAATTTATTACTATGTTATAGTAGAATCTTCGTTTAGGAAAATTTAATCAGATGTGTATAAATAATTAAATTTTTTTAAAGACATTTGATTTCGTTTATGGATTGGATAGTGAATGAAAGTATATAGTGCATTATCAGAATAGAGGAATGAAATCCTGGATTAAGAAAATTATAGTAATTTAGTCATGATAGCTTCCATTTATAAATCCGTGCGTAAAGACATGGATATAATAAGTGGCGTAAAGGAAAACTGGGCTGGTAAATAGCTTAATATGAATGAACCGATATCATTAACTAGGCTAAATGGTACAGAATTCAGTGCCTTCTAGAAGTAGGAAGAACAAACAAGGCATACGCATGCACGAACAGACAAAAGTTCACTTAAAATTAATCGATCGTCACCTCAATTTCAAAAATTTAATAACAATGATGACAAATTTATTGTTTTCGAAATTAATTAAGTTAACTTGGACAAAATCAAGCGAACCAGGCAACCAAGTTTCCAAAACCAGATTCCTATAACCTTTACCGTGCGACATTGACTTGTACTGAGGTGTACCTTGATTCGCAGTAAACAAATAAAATCCTTTGGTCTCCATTAGATTGACAGCTTGTATTTGTATGCAGCACAACATTTACCACGTCCTTTGACACAGATTTCGACATTCTGTAGAAGTGTGAATTCAATAAACAATACCCAGTCATGTCATGGCGGAAAATTAAAATAAATCATTCCTTGACAATTTTGATGACCAGAGTTGTATTGGTAGTAAACTTGTGCTCTTCACATATCAAAATATGTTGGTAATAATTACTTGATTGATATACTATAATTGTAACAGCAGAAAACGCGGTAAATGATATGGAATTACAAAGAAACTAAAAACTTAGTCTATCTAAAGCATTTTTGTTTAGTTCATAAAGAAAAAAAAGAAAAAACAATTTTAAAATTTGGAATATAAAATATAGAAGCTTTGATCAAATCACAGGAAAAAGACAAAGACCAGAACAATTGGCACAGCACCTTAAAGCAAAATCTACTCCGAGACGGTTAAGGCTCTCAATATGATCGAGTGGGACCTGTGATAACTACTATGAGACTACCTGAACTAGTAATACTAACTTTCGCAGTCGCTTTACTAACGAATTTACAACTCTTAATATTTTCATTAACAATATTAACAAACAGGAATCAATTAACACTGCCCTCCAGAGTCCAACTCGAGGTTTGTTATGATGTCAATGGGCAGTAGGGAATGGTGGCATTGCAAGCTCGTTTGTTATTCTCATACCAAAAGAACATTAACAACATGACGACGAAAAAGATATTAGTTGTTTTCGATGCTTTAGATTCTGACCTGTAATTCGTATTATTCAAGATGAAAGTACCTTACATTTGATTGATTATAGATGAAGAAGTATCGAGACGTGATAAGAAATTAGGTAATAAACAAACCACGTAACGAGACAGAGGGTCATTGACGGTCGCGATCGGAATAATAAAAAACGATTAAAGGAAACAACTGCTTGGGCCTCGACCTCCTTGTATGTTACGACACATTAAAATTTTCTAGTTATGTCTCTTTAAGTGTCAGTATGCTTACATTATGAATGAAGCATGATAAGATCTCCGAACATAACATGAAATCATTCTATAGTCCTTCTAGTAACTATGCTGAACATTGATCTTCGGTGAAAGAGTCCGGAAGTTATATTCTTATAAGTGAACTGGAAATTAATAAATAAATAGTTTTACTGGCATTGTTATAAACAAATAGAAACATATAACAAGAAAATCTTTTATTTTACTTCCTTTGCGCTGTTCCCTGGATCAATTTCCTAAGCCTATTTGTAGGAAAATAGATGCTTATCTTAAAGTAGGTTAATTAAATGTCTTTGTCTATTGACTCAGTACATAATACAGGAATAAAAATACGAGAACATCGACCTATTAGCCATACTTGTCTACTATTTCCGGCTATGAATGTTTCCTGCACTGTTATGGTTACCTAAAATGGTCAGTCCTTCCTAAGTAAGTTACTTTATAAAATTGTCTATAATGTGACAAGTGTTAAAACAATGTTAATAGGATCGATTGAAATACATTTCAGTCTCATTGTGCTACCACAGGAACTAAGTCATCTCAAATGGAATAAAAATACCAAAATTGACATTTGAATCAATAGATATATACAAGAAAAGTATACCAAAGCTGTATAAAATAGACTAGATTTAAATTGCTTTGATACGATAGCAGCGAATTTAATTTCAATGAAATATTGCAAATATTTTGCAATTAGGGAATAGCAATTGGAAAAGTTAGAGAACGAAATTGAGAAGCGAAAACAATTGTAAACGCGATGAGATTTAAAATGTTTGAAATGAAACTCTTTCATAAAGTAGGTCAGTGTTGTAAATGATCGCGTAACAAATGTATTACTCCATATTAAAAATTGTAAGTACAAGATGAAACTCATTTATTCTTACGTCTTTTTTAAATTCTTACTCAAAATCGAGTCCAAGAGAGACGAAAATAAAAGAAACTCACATCTAAGCAATATTCTTTATGAGATAAGTAATACTTACATTCATGGCTTCATGCTTAATAACTTTATTTATATAAGTACTTAGTCCTCAGACCAAAAAGTATATTGATAGTCTTCAGAAAAAAAAGTAAGGGAATTTTTTTAATTTTTTATTTTACGCTCTGACATACATATATCACAGAGCACGGCCTGCCGAGAAATGTACCGGGAAACGTTATCATTCGTAATTTACCTTAATTTTTCCTTCGACTACGCTTTTTTGTTCCGAAGGCGGAGTCTATATCTATTTTTTGGTCAAAGAATGCCACGAACGAATGACGAAACGCATGGCGAAACTATAAAGTTTCGTAGTCATTTAAGGAACTAACATTATAAATAAATTTTGGTGTAATAGGTACAGTGATGCCTGATATGAGTATGCAGTAGTACGTACCTGCATCACAATTTAATATGCCCAAAGGCAAATTATTCCTATCTGATATATTCAGAATTCAGATGCTCTATACAACGACCTTTAGGCGAATAAATTATTGTAGGTTTTCCTTCTTATGTTATGAATACAAGTACTTTGTAATCATTGGATGTTACATCAAGTTTGGTCCTAAATGAAATTTTAGAGGTTAAAAAAGGATTCCATGTAACAATATGTTTTTCTCCTAATCGTGGGGATTAAGAGGATTGCATTTATTTTTAGCCACACTGGTGTCAGCTAAAAAATTAAATTAACTACGAAATAGGTAATTTCTTTAAGCTAGAGGTCCATGGTACATCACCCACTTTAATCTGACGATACCAATGCTTATTACTATCTTCTGAATCTTCTTTCTGTTGAAAGTCTAAAGACAACCAAAGTTGGCGTATATTGTTGGAGTTTTCTATAGAATTGTACCTTGATAGGGGTTGTTTTGTCTTATTTATCGCCAAATAATGTCCCATTAAGAATTTATTGTCTTCCGAAGCACAGAAATGTTAACGATATTTTGCCACTAGTGACCACCTATTTCCTATTTCATATATAGTTTATCGAGTTCATCAAACGTTAACATAGTAACGTAAGGAAATAAATTGGTTTTGTGACCATCTACTTTAAATTGATTATTTGGTGATTAGCTACGCTGTAGTGTTAATTGTTTCTTAGTATTACAAAGTGGCGCGCGTTTGTGCATTGGACCTTGAAGAGGACATTTTCAAGTTCGAAATTAATAAGTGTGTGCCAACTTCTATTTATTTCGACTTTCTGATGAGAATAGCAAACGAGCTTAAATGTCACCATCTCCTGCCAGACATCGTGAAAGGAGGTAATCCACCATGGGAAGTTTCCACTATGGAAAGACCGTTATTTGGTTAGTAGTTTGTAGTAGTGTTTTCATTTTTTCTTTTTTTTATTGTTTACAAACTTTAAAGCTATGATTATTATTATTAATATATTTCTTTCTTTTCTTTGACTTCTTTTATCTAGTACACCTTACCTTTACTATTTTCTTATATCTTTGACTTTAGGAGGTTACCTGGAAGAGATCGCTGTTTGGCGATAAGGTCGCCTTTTGTATTACTACATTTACAAAACTTCTGCCGTTTGTTTTTATAAATTTAGTATTGTAATCTAGTTTGTTATTCTCATAGCAAAAAAAGTATGACACCTAGCTTACTTAAAACTCCAAGTTGTGCTGATAAAACGACTTAAAAATCAATATCTGAAGATTCCTTCCTTAGTGTAATAACGTCAATAGGTAGGAGCGATATTATATCGTTAGGTTACGTCAAAGGCGGCCGGGGCGGGTGACGTATAAGCCGAGTTTAGCCACGTCTGATGAAGCCCCGGAGTTATCAATCCTATTAACACATCATCGCTCAGCTAACTTTAGACAGAATTGATAAAATATACATGTTCTATTATAGATGATGTTATAAAACTTCAGGGGGACCAGGTAAAGACTCAGGTTTTTGATAATATTTTAAAAATAAATCGTCAATAATGCTTCTCTTCTTGTTAGTGCAAATTACATAAATTGTGAAATGGAACGTAGTTTAAGCTGGAAGGTGCATTAATCAGTATAGCTTTTAAAACAAACATAATAAGGTGCAGAATGCTACTAATATTATAAATTTGAAAGTTTGTAAAGATGTTTGCATATTTGAATGTTTGTAAGTCCTTCACGCTTTAACCGTTGAACGGTTTAAGCTGAAACTTGGCACACGGATAGTTTGCGTTCAGGAATAGGACATAAGGTAAATTTTATTTCGATTAAACGTTCCTTAGGGATAAATCCAATATATTTTAAACTACTATTCCGCGGGCGAAGCCCCGGCGACGACTAGTTATATTAGATAACTATAATGTCAGCAGTTTCGGGCTGGTTGTATAGATAATAATATTATGATTGGCAAAGCTTTTAATTATGAGGACTTTATCCCTATTTTCCCCGGTATCCCCTGAGGATGACTTTCAGACATACTTACATACTTGACAGACTTACTCTATATGTAAAAGTTTGATATTCTACAACCGTATCTATCAGTCTTCTTTTGTAAATGACTACCTATCTTCATAACAAACAGGAAATACTGCGTTTATATCTTTTGTAAATATTTATTCTTCATTGTTCTAAATGGATTTGGTATTGTTTAATTAAACCTACTTTTGCCTGGTTAAATATTGTTATGATTCTACCTTTGATTTATTACGTAGGAAAATCTGATAGCGTTATAGTGGTGAGAAAAACATCAGTTATTCGTTCTTGTTTCAAATGCTTCCAAATTTTATCTGTAACAACATTAGAAGAACGGGCAGACTTTGCTTTGCCACATAATAATATTTTGTTTCTTAAGTTTAGTTAATCCCTTAGTTTCCACATCAGGTATTTCTAATCTTCAATTGTCTTTTATGTTTAGTAGATGCACATTGTATCTGACAACTTTTGCTATGGCGGCGTCTCAATAACATCTCGAAATCAGCACCACCTTCCGGGTCCAACTGTGGTTCGAAACCATACTTAGTACCTCTAATATACTTTACAAAACTTTTATTGAATTTGGTATAACTGTTTAGTAGGAGTTCAGTGACAAACACACATACGCTGTCTTTTTACAATATTAAGAAGATAGGTAACTATGCATCGTGTCTACGTAATGTAAGTATGGTCAAAAAATCAATATGAAACATATTGAACATTCAATATTCCGTAGTAGAGAAAATTTAATTTTTATTATTTATTAATAGTTATGTCAATTATTCTATTAACAATAGCTTTTCCCTATTTTGAAAACGTATCACATGTTGCATTATGTAACAAAATGAACGATAGGCACGTAAAATTTCGGGGAAATACACCTTTATGTTTTTTCATCAGTGACGTTTTTTTCAGATATCTCTCCTTTTCTCGCGTTATCTGTTGTTTTAACAAGAGATATAAAGTTGTCGCCTGTCCGCATGATTGATTGGAAAAGCCGTAATACTCGAAAAGTGGAATTATTCGCCTTCGTGCTATGAAGGTCTCTAAGTGACCCTGAAATTCCTTGCTCATTATAATAAGACTAGTGATGTAAATAAAGTGACTAACCTACAGGGGCGATGACGTCGATTATATTTTGACATAGTAACACAACTTGAAGTTAATTTAATCAGTCGTCAGAACTTCTAAGTTTCAACAAAGAATACCTACATATTTGAATACTACATCTCAATCGATCATTGTTTTGTTTCCAGCTGTTTCCTTGTGAACGCTTTTAGTAATTTTCATCGGTGTTCTCAACAAAGGTATTTAAATCAGTCTTGTACGAGTAACGTAATTACTGGAAAGTGTGGTGATTGCACCAATGATGGATAATTTTATTTTTTTCATAATAATAATTTTAAATTCAAAAATATTCAAGTACATACTTAAGTAAAAGTAGAGTTCTACAGTTATACAGGAAATAAAAATTCCTTAACACGTTGAACGCCAGACTAGAAATCATGTTTAGCCTAGTGGGCTGCGGCGGACACCTTGTGTCCGTCAATGCGTTGGGTCTAGAGGGCCGC
>LGAG01000264.1:241919-260775 GCA_001278395.1 Lerema accius | reverse complement strand
AGATAAGAAATAAAGGGTTGTTGAAGTTGGATTAGTTTAAGAGCAGGCAACACCTGTAAGCCTTTATTGACTTAACTAATTAAAAAAAACTGACGTTAAATTACTTGTCTGGTGGTTTTTTATTGTTACAAAGATTATCGACTGTAATCTAATACTTATATTTACATTTTGAATACAATAAATGAACAAAAATATTTTTACACAAAACAAAGATTGTCTCAATTTTCTTGTAGAAAACTTTGTTAATATGTCCATTACTGGTACAGATACCTTTAGTCGTTGTTTTTTGTTCAGTCACGAGGGATGAGAATGGATCGTGCGGGATCCAGCCTTGTTCTACACTCATGACATTGCTACCGTATTGTAATTAATTCAACAATGCACCGCTAATCTTTGAATAACTACTACACAAGTAATAGTGAATAATTTATGGCAGCCGACGGTAAATAGTTGTAGTTCTGCGTAAGAGCGCCTAAGCCTTAGTGCTTGATAACTATTCTTATAATAGAACAGACGTTTTTTCAAGGATATTTTAGGAATTGAGCTTGAATCGGCCTAAGCTCTGGTTATAGCCGAATGACAGAAGCATGGAATGATAGCAGTACCGTTAACCTTTATATGAATAAAGGTGAAGGTAAGGAAAATTCAGGGAAGCTTGATTCTACTTTCTGAAAGAGTATTATTTACATCTATAACTATTAAAAGAGTGCTTCAACACTATTAATTCGATAAGTTGGAAACTCTTGAATTAAATTCCGGCTAAACCACTCAATCGATTGAAATATTTTGATATCAACTAAGTACATGAATCCTTGGAAATTTGGTCAGATAACCAAGTTTCAGAAACAATATAAGCGATAACAATAAACCTACACTTGAGTTGGCCTCTGCATTAGGTACCTACTGATAAAAAATAAACCTTTGAAAATGTCCATCATATCGCATAACTTTCATATAGTTTAATAGATCCTTTAGCAAATTTCGATATATATAGAGGCCAATGTAAATGGAATTCAAAAACCCAAACACGCAAAATATTTTATCAAATTTTGTTCAGCCGTTTAAGAGGAGTCCTAAGACAGAAACACGTACGAAAGAATTTTATACAAAAAAGAAGAAAAGTAAAGATATAAAGAAAAAGAAAATGAAACACTCACGTCTTTGAATTATATTTTTTAACTCACGCAACACATCGATGTAAAACTTTATCACATACATTTGTTGGTTCTACACCATTTACCATGCTTATTCTACACATTATAATTTTTTGCACTTTTGAACTCGGTAAATGAAAATGTTTCTTTAATGAAATTATCGCAAACTGTTATGATTTTGTATAGCCATGTCTGTCACGATGTCACTATAAGTCAGATTGATAACGTCTTTAACTTTTAATACAGATGATTGAAGATTGCAATGGTTGCAGGGAAATAAAAAGAAAAGTCTGGGTAAAAAAAATCTACTTAACTTTAATGATCTTAAGCATTGCAAATGTAAATGGTTAAATAACTAGTGACCAATATTTGTACTTCAGAGGACACATTAAGCTCGCGTTTGTTGATACACTTTTCAGAGTTACAACACCTTTAATCCGTCGCTTCAGTACTGGAGTAAACTACACTACACTTCCCCAGTTACCTGTAATCCCCCATCAATCCCACTTGAGTGGCGGACTGCGGACGCTTTTTCCCAGTTTTACCCCTCAGTAAGCCCTTGAGGTATCTATGGATTTATCACTTTATGTTACTGATGTCTTTTGTTTCTACGTTGGACGACGGTTACCATTCACCATAAAAAGCTGGGTTTGCTTGTGTATCGGCTGTTCACATAAAAATCTAAGCACACACGGGCTCCTTTAACAGAGACCCCGTATTTATGGGACCCAAATGGGTGATAAAATGTACTTTAAACTAACGAAAAGTGATCGCTAGAAACTGCATTTCTAGTTGAAATTATCTTAGTTTTTACAAAGTTACCGGACAGACAGTGAGGTACCTACATTTAGGTATGTGGTTTATTCAGTTAAGCATCAATTTTGGAACTCTCTCATAACAGATTCATAAGCTCGTTTTGGACATGCCCTTTATTATTTGTTATTTATTACACTCCAACAGGCCCTAAATATAAGAACAGAGTCCCGACATGTCCTAAGTCTGCCTGCTTGTCGCTTCATCCACCAATATAGCTAACGAATATAAATAGATGTGCAGTAAATAAGCCCGTAACAATATACACATCGTTTGAATCGGGAATCCATTGAGTGTAAGTCCACATTTGATCGCGTAACAGTCGGAGAAAGCAATAAGGCAAACAATCTGTTTGTTTATACGGCGTGTATTGGAACGATCTGTCCCGCCAGCAATAAGCGTAATCCTCTAGACGACGCAAGGAACCAATCTTGCTTTAGAAGAGACATTTTTTTAAATAAAATTTGTTTGTTAGGCTTTACGTGACACAATAAGTTAGGGGGTTAAAGAGTCTCCAATCAGTTCCTTCGGGTTTCTTAAACATTCTTCTTTTTTGTTGTGTTGTTGTTAAAAATCGATGTAACGTTTGTGTTAAACAATATTTCTTTAATAGAGCACAATTTTTGTTTGACAAAGAAATGTAGAGTCTAAAGGGTAATTTGAGAAATTAAAAACTAATCATTTCCTTTAATTAAACAAATTTAAAACGTTATGGGTACTAAATAATGTATTATATTCGTATTCACATAAGCTATGTTTAATATTTTAAATCGTACGTTTCTGCTATACCCTAGTAAATACAATTCGGACGACAAAACAAATGAAAACTTTTCAAGTAATACCACAGAGCAAGGAATGTATCTGTGTAATACTATGTTGTGAAAAATATAACGTGGAATATATTAATTAATTGAATTTATAGATACTTAACATAGAATGCATAGGCAACATTTGTAATAACAACCGAGTACAAATTAATATAAACTAGGACGTTTGAATTAAATAAGCCGGGACATGATACAGCTATATATCACAGTAGTAATTAAACTTGCGTGATACTATGATGATACTATTAACTTACAGTAATGAACCGACATTTCAAAATTGTATTTGAAAAAAATCCAAGGTCATATCGAACCTTTGATATAATAATGTAATGCAAAGTTTAAGAAAAACTTGTTTAAAAATAAACATTTGATGGTGTTATGTCCGAAAAATAATTGTCTGAATTTACGCTGGAGCTACTACCCTAGGATAAATAGTAATCCAATGAGACAATTTGTATTTACTCCTTGCTTAATCTGTATTTATGAATACTGAATCTTATTAAAGTAGAAATAAGACATCGATTAATGTCAATCAATATTTAGTGATAAATGTAAAGAAAATAAATTAAAAATTGTATACTGTTACAAATAAATTAATAAATTAAATAATTGGACATTTATCAAAATGATTCTTTATAATTAATACAATTTTCAAACTTACGAATGGTAGCTACTATGTGAAATGACTTAAAACACTTACTACAACACAAATACTACAACATAAGGTACACTTTCACAACTTCACAGATACACATATTGCACAGAAAGCAGCTTATATAATATAAACGAAATGCATACAGCGCTTGGCGCTTCTAGAAAACTTTATAAGTAGCGAGCTCGTGTAGGGCGGGCGGTCGTGAGCCAGGGCGGCGCGCGCGCTTCAGTCTCCTTCCGCCTTTCGTGAGATCAGACGCGACACTCTTAACTTAGTTCATTATATCTCGTATCAACTTCCTCAAATAACATTCTATGCAATAGTGACTCAGTTCGTAACTTTAAAACTTTTAATAATAACTTTATGTATTATGCGAAGTGATGTGTTAGATTCATTGTACATAAAGGACGTAAAAATAATTATTACAACTTAATTAATTAACAGTGGTTAAGTTTAAAAGTGATCGGAAAACCTAAGGTTCAATCTAACAAAGTATAACAACCAAGATGTCATATTCTTCAATATTTATTAAAAACAAAAGCTTAATATCTTAGAGATTGCACAATATTGTGAGTGGGAAATTAGTTAAAATGGCAGATAAATTAAATGAGTATCAGGGGATCACGGGGCGTCTTCACGGCACCCGGGATAAGTGTAAGGAGAAGTGGGCACAATGGAAGGAGGAACACCCCCATGATCTAAAGGACATGGTCCGGGAGTCTTTGTTCGGAATACCGTCATCAGATGAAGCCCCCGATAGAGTGATTCATGACAGCGAGTATAATGATTTGTATAGGTAAGAAAAGTAGATTAGTAGGTACTATCTACTATAAATGACTTAATTATACGTGATTTAATTTTTTGCTTGTGACGTTCTTGAGTATAATTTTGTTATATCACTTATTTGAGTTATTCTACCTGTAAGCTGTAGATTCGATTCCCATATTAAACACTTATGCGTAGTCTCAGTTATATTCATACATAATAAGTAGAAAGAGAAAAATCATAATCTTATTGTATGTTTGAGTTAGGGTTCTATGCTAGGCCCTCGTATTTGTACACACATACAAAATTATTTTTAGTACTATAGATGTATTAAGGTGTGTGCTTAATAAATAGGGTTTACATACCACTATTATAATTCCCAACACGTAGATATTTATCAAAGAATACGTAAGTTACTCACTCAGGCAGGCAGTATACTGTTGAATACCCATAGCTATCTAATTCCGCCATATCATTAAACAGGTACCAAATTTTGTATTAGTTAACAATATCGTTACCACATAATTAAACATATCATTATTCTTGGAAACTTAAATGTTATTCAGGGTCTTGTGTGTATCTCTCGCAAAAGCAGGTCAATGAAGAAACGAGTGTAATGTAAATTATAACGTTAAAGTTTTATGTAGCTGTTCGTGTACATTCTTACTATGATCCATGTGGCGTAATAGTTGTCTCGCTGAATCGCCGTGCAAAGGGTCCAGATTTGTTTCCATGCGAGGCAGAAATATTGAATGATAATTTTAGCTTCTGCTCTCGGTCTAGTAATATTTCTGTCATGATCGTCCATCGCACTATTAATCCTAATGTAGAGTTATGAGAGTGTGAAGCTTATTTTATTGATTTTTATTTGAGAAGTCTTGTGTTAATTTTATTTATGTGTAAAGATGAAAAATTCTAGTAAAACCCAAGAGGTTCTTCTTTCCTACTTTTGGTTATGGATATCAGTTTACACCTTAATATGTTACTCATGGTCAAATAGACTCACTTATCTTAAAAAATATTCATCCATTTTGAGTCAATTTTCCGCCATAAAAATGCCTTTAACATGAGGATTTACAGTAAGTATAGTATTTCTATCAAAATCTAATGAAATCTATTTGTATTCTACGCCCTTTACTTTAGACGTTGCTCTACGTTTTATTATATAGATTATCAGTAGTTATAGACTATTATCGAAGTGTCTATATACAGGTTCTACACACGTGTGACGTGTGGCTCACAACAATAAGAAATTTTGCGAAAGCCGCCTTTTTATCTTATTCTTAACAGCAACAAGTATTTTTAGACAAGGTTCTGATGGATTTGCTATAAAAATACTGGTATAGTTTATTCTTTAAAGAAACATGTAACTTAAATGTCGTAACCTGAAAGACACCTTATTTACAACATAATAGGAATTAAATTTGTAAGTTTATCAACCTTCTCATAAGATCTTTCTTTCAGCGTCAGGTAGGAAAAATCTAAGATAGATCGCTAGATCCATTAACACACAAATACGGCTTTATCATAGCCTTGACTGTGATTGATTGATATTACGTTTGATACGATTTGAATAATATTCAGATAGTGCAGATTTCAGTTATCAGTAAGTTTTACAATAGTTTACGGATGATATACAAACGATACCTTTATGTTTAAGGACAAACCAAAAATGTAATAGATAAAACTGTCAGCTAGAAAGAAAATTGATTTATTTGTCTATCGATTGTGATAATAAGTTGCACATTATATGATTACATGATCTATACCATACACTACCGTAGATTATACTACCGTAAAAAAACCAAGTTATTCAAAACAGGCAAAAATAGATGAACTAAAAATCTACATTGTGTTTACTATTTTCTTAATATTTCAAGATGTTATAGATAACGTGTAAGTAACATAAGATAGACAAACCATTTTTATTGCTTCTAAGAAATTGATAGAATCATTCTCTGATACTAATATTGAGTCATCAGGATGTTGTAAGATTCGGAGCAAATATTTACTGAAAAATATCTTACGTGTTCTGTACCTAACACGTACCCGTATGACACAATGATTAACAGGACCGTCTGCCGGTCAAAGGGTCCTGGGTTCTATTCCCCGCGAGGCAAAACTTTTATTTTTAGTCTGGGAGCTCTTTGGTGTCTCTATTGTCCATAGCACCTATGACACAGGGTATTCTAGTATGTGTATGTAATGCATAATTATTGTATTAATAGTAGTTTCAATATGCGATACAATTAAAAAAAAATCCAGGCACTTACGAGTTTCAAATTTGACATGGCTAAAGTTAACATGTCGAGGAAGGGCACAACCCTAAATATTGTTTAAAATATGTGTTACAAATAAATTTACGGTAGGTTAATACCATCGTCG
Source organism: Lerema accius (assembly GCA_001278395.1). Taxonomy (NCBI): domain Eukaryota; kingdom Metazoa; phylum Arthropoda; class Insecta; order Lepidoptera; family Hesperiidae; genus Lerema; species Lerema accius. The sequence goes on along the minus strand of LGAG01000264.1, from coordinate 254,176 downwards.
ATTGCACAACATGATACAACCGAATGTGTTTCCGAGTGCATAGGCATAATTTTTCAACGAGGCTCTTGCTATTTACTTGGCTATTGTATTGCGATTTCTAGGGATTAGTAAATTGACTATTAAAGATTATTGACACCTACTCTGCAGACTGATAATGAACTGAATAAAGAACTTATTATCATTATTGTACAGGAGGAAAAGCAGATTCGAGCTCATGAGGATATCAGCGGCAGTAATGGGTATAGAGTTTTCGTATGCCGGCGAAACAGCATTCGTGTCGCCCACGCTTCTTCAAATCGGAGTGCCTCATCAACAAATGACCCTTGTGTGGGCCCTTTCACCGTTAATAGGGTTCTTTATGACCCCACTGCTTGGGTCACTTAGTGATAGATGCAAATCGAAATACGGACGAAGAAGGCCCTTTATAGTAATGATGTCTATAGGCGTATTGTTAGGTAAGTATCACATGAGTTTGCTTACATTGTAGGAGAACCTTGTAGCAATAGTTTGATTAATCAGATTAAAATAAGCCTAAGAGTGAGAGTCATGCGAGACGCTCGATTTATGACGATACTAAAGGCAAAATTCCATTAATAGTTTTTAAAAATAGAATAAGTTATCGATCCAGTATTATTGTCACTGTATAACAGTAATTAATCTGTAATGAAAGTGTTTAAACAATACTAACATTTGAAGGGTTAAGAATGATGTACCTACGTAATGTGACGTTGGTGCCACACATGAACTTATATGTTCTACTTTATATATTTTTTAATAAGTACCCACCCATATGATGATGTTACTAATACGAAGAATTAAAGATGATAGATCATGCTAGGATCATTAAACTCATCAATGATTCCGTTTACTAAAAGCCTTGCGTGCCTAAGTTCATCGTATCCAATTTAAAAACATTACGATGTAGCTACAACTTCAGTAGTATCTTGTTTTGAGATCATATAAGGGCATGGTTAAATTAAATATTTACACACAATTATCTCGAAGGATACAATTTAGAAAAATTGTGCAATCTGCATAACTAAAGAAAGAAGATGTCAATATAATTTCGACTTCAAATACGCAGGTGTAAGGAGGAATTCTCTCAAGCGTCATATTGTGTTGTTTTCAGGTTTAATCTTGGTACCTAACGGAGAATACATGGGCTATGCCTTCGGGGATGAAAGACCTTTAAACAGGACACAGCTGGCCTCGGTATTGGGACCACGAAGTACAGCTTTGGAGAAGAAGGAACACAGTAATTATCATCCTTGGGGAGTGTTCTTCACTGTCCTTGGTACAGTATTTCTGGACTTCGACGCCGACGCCTGTCAGAGCCCCGCAAGAGCTTATCTACTTGATGTGACAGTTCCAGGTCAGTATTGTTTATTTGCGTTTGATTTTTACAAAATCAGTTGGTATTTCCAAGAACGTTGATAAAATCAGCCTCAGTATGCATAGCTAATACCACGACTTAATTTTTTACAATACCGTAAGTAGCTAGTAGGGTAAATAACTACTGTATTTATATGTTACTTGGTTGTTTTTTTAGGAAAGGCAGATTAGATAGTTTGTTATAGATAGATATTTAATTGTAATTAAGTAGGAATAACAGTGTAATTTAAAATCTTATATGTTTTTAGTGAAAATTTAACTGTAAAGGGCGTAATATATTATGTAGAATGTTTGGAAAAGTTAATTATTTGATAAGTAGTAGATTATCACTAATAATTGTCAACGTAAACTTGTGTGTTAACTTGCTGACTCAAGAAATGGTATGGTTTAATATAAAATTAAATGCATGATTAAATTAGAACCATATTTTTCGTGGATAGGTATTTTTCTTAAACTTAACATAGTTTTCAGAAGCATCGCGGATATTTATTAACATTACGCAAATCAATAATTTCATGAATCATTTAGGCATTTATGATTTGCGTACAATCAATCAAATCTTGCATTTCGAGGTTCCAGTCCTCTAAATATAGTCGAAAATCGGTAACTGTTTACACTTTGCAGAGATTTCACATCGTATTGACAAAGCAGGTAGCGGTATCCTTAACCCAGTTTGATAGATAGGTAGAATTAATTACATTAAATATTTGTACTAACTAGTGACAACGTCACGGCATGTGACTGTGCATTTTGTTTAAACGAAGTGATGTGTCTCCAAAATAAGCCTTTTTATCACTTGTCTGGCCGTGATTGATTTATCTCGAGAATAGTACGTTGTGAATGTCCTCACTAAAAATGTAAATTTATTTTACTCATTTTTGTTGCTATCTGTACAAGTGAGTAAAAATCTGATAATGGACTCATATAGCAATATTTTATGAAAATCATTTGAAAAGTCATGCGTGAAAATGGTTTGCGCTGGAAGGGACCGAAAGAATTAATACCCAAAACAAACAAACAAAGAATAAAAATGAACGGCAAGAATTGATTTGCTGAAATCTCTACACATTAGGTGAACACAGCCTTAGCTAGAGTACCTTTATAACTTATACAAAAGTATCGGTGCTGAAATCTTTCCTTTTAGTTTCAATGACCTATAAATATAAAGTTTCGTAAATTTTGCTACTTTATTCAGCACGGGCTTAATTATACCTATTCTGAGAGTGTAGATAACAACTGAGAAAATTAAATCTTGATATTTCAAATGAATATGTAAATATTTTCCTATCATGATGTTATCAAATATTTTGTCCTCGCAAACATGTTGACAATTAAACTAGGGCTGATCCATGTTTAGGTATCTACTTTGTTTAATAGAAAAATCATCTAAGTTCTACGTTTATTCTAATGTAAATAGAGTATGAATTAATAGGCAAGTTACCTGATGAAAAATGGTTGACGAAGCCCTAGGAGATCAGTAACCCCTAAAAACGTATAAATGAAATACGGGCAAAGAATGAGGTTAGCAATTTAACCTACCTGAGACTGGAAATGAAATATGTATAAAACGATTCACGGCTGATTTTGGGACGAAAGTTATAGCTAAAAGACGAGAAAAATAGGCACTTTCCTATTATACTATTGACGGGTACTATAAGGAAAGAATTAAACAGATTTATCGAACTAAAGCCAAAGCTGTCTAAGGGATATAAATGTAAAAGTGGTATTTGAAACCATAGTTTTAAATAAATACTATGCTAACAAATGGTTATGGTGTGTTTCAGAGGACCACGCGAAAGGATTAAGCACGTTTACCATAATGGCTGGTCTTGGAGGTTTCATGGGATACGCTCTCGGCGGTATTAATTGGGATGAAACAAGTTTAGGTAACAAATAATAACTGTAAATTAATATAATAATTATGTTCTTTAATTTATAGAAGTTTAACTTTGATCAAATAAACTCGTTTAATCAAGCCTGAACTTCAAAGTTACCTAATAAAGATGTCCTCGCAAGCCGTATAAAATTGAAATTTCTTAATTAAATTCATTTTGACTTTTACTAATTGTTCTTTTGTTTTTCTTTATTTTGTCGGAAAGCAACTTGTTTAATTTAAAAATTGCCCAATGTTAAACTGAAATCAAGTTATAAATAAAAATTTTCTGCAAATTTCAGGTGCTTTGTTTGGCGGGCATGTAAGAGCAGTTTTCTTCCTGATAACAATAATATTCGTGACTTGCGTATCAGCAACGGTGACCAGCTATAAGGAGATACCTCTAGATGAGCTTCATCAGCATGAGGCCCTACGGAAACCAACTGGAAATATACCAGCAGGTGCTGAGCCCTTGCAGGAGACCACTGACATCGATGAAGAGATGAATGAGAAAGAGCATTTGAAAGCCGATGAGAATTCTACTACGTATGGAGCAGTCAATGAAGCTGAGGTATCTAATCTTTTTAATTTGTCAATATTCCTTACTCTCTCCATTCCTTATCTCGTTTAAATAAGCGGTATTTTTTTATTTAATACATATTATTAATTAGTACGGATTGGCGGAGGGCGGAGGGATTAGTTGCCAACTTAAGCATCTGTTGACTTTTTGAAGTCTTCTTAAGCTGTTCAAAAGCTTAACGTGTCTTCCAAAAGACAAAAACGCTCAACAAATTTAGTCAGTAGCAGTCAGCGTCTTTTCGAACTCACCGGCAGTAGCTTAACTTCATCGTTCGTTTAATTACTTTTAATTAAGACTTAATGAAAGCCACGCCTATGATTGCTTTAAGCGATATCAATAATCTACTTTGTACAATTAAGTTTTAAATCCTCAGAATGGGGTAGCAGAGATCAGTATACCAGTGCCCGAGATCCCCCACGGAGGGGAACCTCTCTCTCTCCAGCACTACCTCAGATCCATCGTCATGATGCCCAAGTCTCTGCGAATTGTTTGCCTCACCAACCTCTTCTGCTGGATGGCTCATGTCTGCTATTCGCTTTACTTCACAGACTTCGTTGGAGAAGCGGTTTTCGGAGGGAATCCAGCAGTAAGTTAAACTTTTTTATAGTACATAAGAAAGAATTAGCGATGTTCTTTACAGTTCGTTAATTATGTGAAGTAAAAATTTATTTTCAAATTCACACAAAATCCAAGATCGAATTTTAAGAGTCTGAGGCTGAAACTTTTCCTTCATATTTTTGGCGTTATACGCGTTTAGCGTTTACCGTTTTACTAAATACGTCAATATTGATAAAATTAAACTTGGGAACTCTATTCATTTTATAAGCGTCCCCAAATTGAGATTCCTGTATAAATACAATATCATTGACCTTACTAAGTATATTTATATCGTAATTAGCAACACAGAACAAACAAATTCTATTTGCATGTGTACTCACAGTTGATATAATTCTACTATCAGCAAATAATACAATCATACAGAAATAAATTCTATTTAGGAAATGTTCAAACTACTCTTTTACTGATGGTAAGTAACATATTTAAGGCTTTGCGTGTAATCACGGAATTCGGTCCAAATAGTAAAAATATCTGAGGTGTAATTATGTTTTATTATTTGTATTTTAAGAGATACATATTTTATTTTCTGCATAAGTTAGAAATAATGATATCTACAGACTACATCGATATCAACAAACGTCTGTCAAGATAATAATATTGTAGACAGCGATCATTTATATACAGTGATCGCTGATTGTAGATGAAATCGATTTTAAGATTACAACATCCGCTAAATCCTTGTACAAGGTAATATTTGAAGTAGAACAAGAAACATAAACTCGTACATTTGTGTTAAATCGATTTTTTTTTTGTATTATTGAAATAGTCACTACGATTAACCACAGAAAAGTTGCACACAGTCCCGACTCCAAAGTCATGAGCGTCGACACCATGGGGTTTTAGTAGGTTCGAGTCCCATATACCTGTCCGGCTTCCCGTAGCCGGATAGATGAGATTAAGGTCTTTCCAGACGTTAGGTAAAACAAAAGGCAGTCAGTGCCGGCAGCTTGAAGCAGTTGTGTTGGATATGACCACCATACAAGAACAGCTTTTTGTCAGCCTAAGTGTTAAGTCTTCATTTCACCAAAGGGCCAAAAATTCGAGCTCCTTCTAAAGATCTCCATTTACAAATACGCCTGCTTAAAGAACTTATCAAATTTATAACTAGCAGTATTATATGACATATGTCCGTTAACATAATTTCAGGCGCCGGTTGGCAGTGTAAGCCGTACTGAATATGAGGCAGGCGTTCGTTTCGGCTGTTGGGGGATGGCTATGTACTCTCTCTCTTGCGCCTGCTACTCCACTGTCATCGAGAAACTTATAAAGAAACTTGGGTAAGTCCACTATCTGCATTAAGGCTGGTTATGGGGCTATAGATGAACTACTTCAAGTCGCTGCCTACATTTTGATACGACCGCTGTGCGCATTTGTTTATACTCACTGCTTTAAGTTACTCTTGTACTGCGATCGGATCGTTGAGGAACTGTACTCGGAACTGCTTGTCAAAGCGCCAATGTAGTTAATTGACTCGAAAGACCCGCACTGGTGGAATTGGAAGGTTGTCATTCGAACTCTATAATTAACATCAAAATCATGATAGATTTAATTTTAACTCTATAATTAACTATTCTATAATCAAAATAATAGAATAGATTTAATTATGATTTCTCAATTTGATACCAGTCTGATATTTTATGAGCAAGATCCTTTTGTTCAACTTTCAACTTGACTTTCATATTACTTCCTATACTATAACGAGATCAGACGGCCCTTGACTTTCAGAGACATTTCACTTGTCTGGCTTCCTACCTACTTTGAAATCAATACGGGAAGTAAGTGAAGTAGGGATTCACCTCGAATGTGTGTTACTGGGATAATCACATATACCTATAGAAATTAGTTTTAATAGCTTTTTGGAACACAACAGTTTTAAAATTCGTTAATAAAACAATAAGCCACCCTTAAAAATTGTGTCAAAATTTTTCTTGCATACAATTATTATTTTTTCTGTTTAGTTCAAAATGTTGCATAATACAGTTCTAGTATCAAGCAAATCCCACGCTTTTTCCGCAATCTTTGGTGACGTTTGCTACTGTTTAATGAGTAACAAACTTAATTAACCATCGATGATCCATGACCACAAAAAGAAATTAAGACTGAAAAGTGAAGTAATTACGATGCGGTATCCACAGAGTTTTAATAAACAACGTTAATAAATGTAACCTTTGTTTTGATATGGTTTCGTGGAATGAGAGCACGATTTAACATTGATATAAACAGATAATCCTTATTAAGTTGATTGATGTTAGGGGCAAATGTAAGGACAAACTTTCAGCGGACTGTACGTGATAGCAAGAATCTGCACGCAATTAAAATAATCATTTAAAGCAAAAAAAAAAACAAATTTTTAGTTGCTAGATAAATCTAAAATACATTAAGGATAGGATTTTAATGAACACACTCCACCCGTTTAACTACATCTACACTAAGATTTTAAATAGACATTAAATAGACATTAAATAGTAAATTCCCCCCTTTCCATGCAACTCCAGCTCATTATAGTATCATTGTTTCAGGGCAAAAAAGGTGTACGTCGGTGGTCTCTGCACGTACAGTTGTGGCATGATGATGCTGTGTCTCCTGCGAGCTCGTGCCACCGTCATACTCTTCAGTTGGACCGCTGGCGTCATGTACTCCACACTCTTCACCATGCCGTACCTCCTCGTTGCGCATTACCATGCCACTGGTATGGTAGGTATCATACAATACAATACAAATACTCTTTCTTGTGCTCATACATAAAATATTATAAAAAAAGACCGTAAGTTAGTATCAATACACAAAAGGGGGTCTTATCGCTAAGCAGCGATCTCTTCCAGACAACCAATAGGTAGTGTCTGGGACCTATTAGAGATGCTAGGGTGCACTGCACTGCACTTACTTATACATAACACTTAATTTACAGAAGACTAAGTAGCGAAAAAAACAGTAACACAGTGTTCAATTAGCTATAATTGTTCAGTTTGTTCAATTATAATTGCTTTATAGACGAGGAACCCTAATAATTTCTGCTGTTCGAGATTATGTAATTTGACTTGAGTCGAGTATACTTTTTAACGGTATAAGTTTTGTGCCAACGAAGTGGTATAAAGAAATCTTGAATCTTAAAAACATAATTTTAGAATCCCTCCCGCATTGACGTGGATATACTTGACGATGATGGGAAGTGTCTTTGGATTCGTTCAAAAATAATGTGGGTTTGCAAAGATGTTTACAGTAGGTACGATGGACGACAAAACTTTCGTTCTGTTAAAAATTGCTTCCGCTTGAATGCGTGATGTTATAAATTATAATTAGCCAAACGTACAAGAGAAGAAATTAACAAAGAATTGAAAATCATGTCCATTTAAAAAATTCAAACCTTAAGAATTGATTTAGTGAACATCGCTACTTTCTTAAAATCTCAACTGTGTCTGTGTCTCAACTGAACAAATGTAAGCAATAAAGACGAGCAAATTTTTGCTTAACATTTGTTTTGGTTGAGATCGTCAGGCGCTCTCTTGTCGTAATAATAAAGTGAAACAGCGAACCCTATTTACCTAATGAATTATTCAAATACTTACCTTCTCAATAGAAACTGAAAGCTCTGTTCATAAACAGGGTAGCGGCACTTCAAACAGATTATTTCCCTTGGAGCTTTTACTTGCTTTGTAATTAAGACTCGTATTATTAAAACGTGATAGGTATACGTATCTGTATGAATCATTTCTAATAACGTGAAAGGGAACTGTTTTCATTAGATCATTTGAAATGGATTGTACATTATGAATTGAGGGATCTTTTGATTTTATTATAATTTGGGTCTTTTTATTCTATTACCAGTATGTTATGGTTACGACCCATTCTTTGTTTAATATTGTATAAAGTAATTATTTGTTTGAGATCTGGCTCTATAAAACAGACCGGACTTTTATTATCCGACTATGCAAGATGGAGGGTACTGTGGTTTGAGCGTATGTATACACGAGTATGTCCATTTCTTGCGTCAACATGTAAATTGTTATTAGTTTCATCTCCTTTGTGAGAATGGGACAGGCTATATTTTGTTTACAACAGCGCCCTAATTAAAAAAATTGCAGTCGTATTTTTAGATTTTATATTCATAAAATAATGACTAGCTTTCAATAATAATTTACAAACATCCGATAACAGTTTGAAGCATCCGTGTCAAGAAATCTTATGTTCTTCCAGTAGGAAGACGTCCGGATAAAATCCGTGATAAGAAACCTTATGTTATTTCAGTGGGACAGTGAAGGTGGAGGTAGCGGAGAGGAACGTGGTATAGGCACCGACGTGGCAGTGGTCAGTAGCTGTGTATTCGTGGCTCAACTCTTCGTGTCAGTCATCATGGGCTTTGCTGTCAAGATAATGGGGTCTACTGCCGCGGTAGTAGCTGTCGCTGCAACTCTCGCAGGTGCAGCTGCTTTTACCGCCACGAAAATCACATATCTTGACCTGTAAACGGAATCAAAATTGGGCTTTACTCAATGGTGTATAATTTTCTTGTGGATTCCAGATCTGATGAACCGTTAGGTAGGTTTAGAAAAATAAGAGAGAATATAAGATTTGCTTTGGGGTTGCTCAGTTAAAAATGTTTACAGCACGTTAAAGTTTTTGAAAATGTACGATTTTTAGATTTATTTTTTAATTCGTTTTAATGTTGGAACGATTAAATTTTGAGAAGGTAATTTTTACTTGGTGAGTTTTTTATGATATTTAGTTATCGTCGCGTCGCCTAGATTTCAGTAAAGTATGACAAAATTTATTAGAGTTTAAAATGTTGAAAGATTATTCATATAATTTTTTTTTGTTTCTGAGTATAAGAAAATGACGAGGCACTGAAAAGGTAAATTATTTATTTGAAAAAATACGATGCTAAGATATTTGGTTTGTACTTTTACATTAAGTTGTGTGAATGTGTACCCGTAACCAGGTTTGCTTTAAACATACTGAATTAAGGCTAAATGTATATAGTACCTAAATTAAATTTAATTAATTGCTAGTTTAAGTTAATGATTTGATAATTTGCTTCAATTTAGTCTTAGTAAATTTATTTTAGTTTAGTTACGGTTTGTGTTGAAAGCGAAGAGATTTGAAATGTATACTTGTCGTTGTCATGAAATTAGTCCAAATTCTTACATGAAATTGTTATTTTATTATAATTTAAATTTAACGGTACTTATCTCATAATTAAAGTGGCTTGTATGTGACAATATTTAAACCCACTAATTAATAAAAGTAACATATAATATTTTTTGCCTATAAAATAGTCTATCGCGAGTTAGGTATGAGTGAATACTTATTATGATTTTATCGAGTAAGTATATAAATCTAATCTAATTAATGAATGTAACAACGATGTTCGTTTACATTATAACTATAATCCTATTAGGATTTGTATTTACACCATGACAACACTTTAGAATGTTGAATCTGTTATATCGTATTGTGTGATATTGTAGGTATATGATAATGAATAAAATTGATCTCTATGATGTTATGATATTTAATGACTTTATTAAATGTTAGCAAATGTAAGCCTCTATTATTTATACACAATAATTATATTTGCATAAGGCAGTCTTGATTTTATTGACATAATTCTGTGTTTCAATTTTAAATAGCAAGTGTAGCTTAGTTATTCAAAATTAGTCTCCACGCAACTAAGTTTTAGTTAATCAATAATTGCGAAAATTATTCAAAAGCTTTTTTGCATTTTAGGTGTTAGAGGAATCGTAAGAGTTATCTCTATTTCCTTTTATTTATTTATTTTGTGATGTAAAGGGCTTTCATTTCCGTTTATTTAGTCAAAATTAACTTGCTCTTGTCGTAGTGGGGCGTTCGTAAGTATGTGGCACCTTATCCCTTCATTTGAGGGACAAATAAACCACATAACTGCTTCTCTTTGATCTGCAGAGCATTGTTAATAACAACATGTAACATATATAGAGATAAATACAGATTAGAAAAGGTAAGTACTCACATTTTAAAAATATTTTGTTCTGAGACGAACACATACTCATCATTTTCGCAAGAAAATGAACATGCGAATTAGTAAAATGGAAACAGTCACTTGAATATTTAATATTAAGACCTAGATTGATACCCAGTATCTTTAAGCATCATTTATAGAGTGCGTTGTATAGTTACCTGGATATTAAAGGAATTCTTTGGTCAGCGCTCATACAATATCGACTAGTCCTCATACACGTTCAACTGCAGAAATGAACTTCATTACCAAGGTGTGGAAAACGATTACCCAGACTAATGCTTTAGATGAGTCAAGTGGGCACCTGGAGACATCATTCTTTGCATCCGTATACCGCCTTACGTATTTTGCAGGTAAAACTATAACGAATGATACAGTTATTATTCAAATATGGATACTAGGTAGACTGGCTGGTAACAGTGGTTTATTTCTTTTAAACATTCAATTGTTTTGGATATGTCAAGACAGAAGGATTTGAGGTTTGATATGTACGAAATAGCGTAAAAGCAATGTATAATAATAAAGTGGATAATTCAAGTATTTATTGAAGAGAACATATTTTATTACAATCCTGGCGCAGTGTAATACGAAGTTAAGTTAGCCGTGGTACCATGTTGATCAATGACGTCAGAGTTACGTCATTTCCATTGGAAGTTGTTATTGTACCACTCATTTTTAATCCAACGGTACTTTGTACAATGAATACGTTGTTAGCATGGTCAACTGTTAATTTCCTTTAATCAATCGTAAAATATAATTAGCGTTACAACAAGGAGTTCCTTACAACAGATATCCTGTTAATAGACAATAACGTTTTTATTTCTTTCGACTACAAGTTATTTTTTTCTTTTTATAAGTACTTATATTTATTTTTTGTTTTTGTTAACTTTATTTTTTCTTAGAATTTATCAAAAAGTTGTCTTACTTTTTATCACCCAAACGAGAGCGTTTGATTATTTCTTTGTAATATTTCGTGATCACGTGAGTAGTTTAGTTACGTTATTGTTACTAAAAATTGTTAAAAACAAAAGCATCAAAACGTTTCTTAATTTAATTTTAAATGAAGTTAGGAAATAATTTAACATGTTCCTATGCCACAGAATGATTTCCCAAGTAGGTGTCTATCTAAATAAACTGTTACGTAGAATTGCTGTTTGATGTAAGAGAAAATTTAAGTAGTTTTCTTTACTTATTTTATTTATCAGAATTAACTCAACCCAACTTCTTAAACGTTAGGTATTTGTCATTCCACTTTTTTCACGATAAAAAGTGAAGAATATTAGCAAAGTTGCGGAACAAAATCTAAATTGAGGAATGAGAGATTTATGAAGCCATTACTCATTCGGGGTATCCTCACTTATAAGCAAGGTTGGTCGGTCTGTTATAATTTATGTCCCCATAATAATTTTGACCTTTGACTGGGTCCATTAATTTAACCAAAATTCAAGTGGATGCTTGTCAGTGTTAAAGAAGATTGTTGGGATTGTGCAGGTTTTATAACTATGATAATTGTCCATGGTATGATAAAATATTTTTTAGGCAATAAGCTGTCTCATTTTCGACGGTCAATGCGTTGTCGACGTCTTTAGTGTTACTGATGTCAATGAACACTGAAATGTCGACCCACTCAGGTTGCTTGTCTGTTCTACATATAATATTATAACATATTGCAATGGTTGAATGAATGATTTCCGCGATTGATACTGTTAAGAGACAACGTAAGTACCTAATATTGCTTTACTTCATGCAGTCTGATAAATAAGTCAAGCCTTTTAATTTCAATTAAAATCACTTGACTTTTT
>LGAG01000264.1:221306-241022 GCA_001278395.1 Lerema accius | reverse complement strand
CAAGTTTTATAACTATGATAATTGTCCATAGTATGATAAAATATTTTTTAGGCAATACCTAAGCTGTCTCATTTTCGACCATCAACGCTTTATCAATGTCTTCGGTATTACTAATTTCAATAACACAGAGATGACGACCTACTATAAGGTTGCCTTGCCTCTCTGTTCTATAACATTATAACATAGTGCAATGACTGAATGAATGATTGCCGCGATTGTTAGACTTACTATTCTTACTATTGTTACTAGTTACTACCTAGTCACTAATACTACGTGAAGTACTCCATCTATTTACATCTTACGAACCATTCTTTACAATTCTACTTATTATTTAAAGAAGTTAAGCCTTTTAATTTCAATTAAAATCACTTGACTTCTTTACATCGACTCAGTCGACAGAGAGTGAGCTTAAGTCTTCAGCTATTCTTAGCTTAGCTTTACTTTTTATTATTTTTAGCTGCACAATGGAGTTAAAAGTCATTAAGTAACTATGGAGCCAGCTGGCCACTGACCCCATTGTTGTTTTGCTAATAAATTACATTGAGAATTCGTAAAAACTTTTTCGAATATCTATACAGGTTACAACTTCGTATGGCGAAAGTTTATATTTTATATTCTCGTATTTAAAATTACCGATGAGAATTATCTAAATCTTTAAGTTGGACGTTTGTTATTCAATCTTCAATCTTGCAATCAAAAATAAATCAATCAAACAATTCAATTAAAAATGATAAATTAAATCAAAATAAATATTAAATTCAATTCAATTCAATGCCTTTTATAACAATTGACGTAGTTTTTGGATAAAAAGAATTTATTGCAATATTCAAAATATTTTTTAACCAATATAGGTAATTTTCCCAAAGAAATTGTAATATTTTTGTAAAGTTTTCCGTGACTCATTGCTATGTCGTTAACTGATTATTGAACCAAGCCTGATTTGATTGACAGGCATTATTAGAAAACTTTGAAATTGTAAACGAGAAAATTTTGGCATAAAATTATATAAATTTCATTAGTTTTTAAAACTTTTAAAGGGCAAATAGCCGTTTAAAGGTTTTTTAAAGGGTCACAATCAGGAAACTTCCGTCGAAACTTATGGACTGAGTTATGTACAAAGAAGTTAAAGGTTCAACTATTAGTTCCGACTGTTATTTTTATGTAACATACTTTAAAAACACACATACAAAAGAACAGATTAAAAGAGTGATTATTTTTTAATAACCCTTGTGACAGTAAGGCTGCCTTTCCACAAGAGATGTGCTATACGCATCCATAGCACGCATCCTTCCATATAAAAAACATATATTGGTTCAATCCGTTTCCACCAGTGTTATGCGAAGCTCAATGAATATGATTGGTGGATAACAAACGCATCTACAGAAACATAGCATAGCACATCTCTGGTGGAAAGGCACCCTAAGTGTCGCATTGCTTGATATAAATTAACCCAGAGAATCGCACCGTATGAGAACTACTTATTTGTCAAATTTAAACTAAATCTATACAGTAGTTAGAAAAAAAGATATGAGACAGAAAGAGTTGCTTTCGCATTCACATCATTAGTATGTACAGTAGATACCTGTACGAAGAATTATAATAAAATCGCAGGTAAAGAAACCGAAAACTACATTATAAGCCAGCAGTCATACTACGGGTAGGTATTACACATAGTACCTTAATAAGTAGGTATATTGTGTACAAAGCCCCATCCTAAACTAACAGTAAAACTGAAATCTAACTGCCTTCATATCTATATAGGGATCTTAATAACAGTTTTATGCATCATTCGCTCTAAAATTGAGATATAAGTAAAATGTTTTTGTAGCGCCTTTCTTACGAAAAAGAATATAACACAATTGCGTTCATAAGACTAATATGTAATAACACGGCATGAACGGCTAGCTTTTGTTCCTTCCAACTTCTATATTACTTCTAACTAAGCAATACTTAATTCCAATTTGTGCGTATATTATTCACTCCTTGATTACTGTACGAGCTCCAAAATTCAATATTTGACACATTCAAATATTCAAAATTATTGTATTTAGGATGTAGGTATAATATGTTTGTTTTCTTAAAATAAAGCAACATTTAGTCAATAACCCGTATGAAACGTTCAAACTTGTGTCGCATGTGGCCAAAGAACGAAGCAATGTCTTTTAGTTGGCAACCGCATTGTGAACTTTACATAAGTTTCACCCTGTTGCCTCGTACCAGCATAATAAAGTTGGGTATTGTCGTCGGGAAACTTTACTACTAATTTGTTTAAATTAATCAAGAGAGTTCAAGTTTCCATGATGTACGCACTAACTTGAAGGTATTTCAAACGAATTTGGTTATCAAAAACTTACTGAAAAAGATTGAACTGACGAAACAAAATTAAATGTTTACTTTATTAATAATTCATAAGACTTAGTTTAAGCCCTCATTACACCCACTTGTTTGTAAATAGGTAATGGAGCGAAAGAAAAGAAGCTTATTTCCATAAGCAATACGTTAATTTCTTACAATTAACTCCTATTTATTCTTCACACTTAGTTCTAAGTATAGAAGCTTAATTTTTCAGAACTTATAAATATTAATAAAATACTCAGCTAAATTTAGTGCTAAATCAATTCTACTAAAAAGCAAATTCCTTACAAGTAGATAAATAATTAAAAATAGTAAGTAATTACTCAGTAACTCACTAGATATATCTTTAGTGCAGCAGTTTACATCTACAATGTTTAATTGACACTGTTAATTCATTAAAGTTGTTCAATCCACAAGAACAAAGTTAGTGCAATGACAAATAGAAGTTCTCGTTAGTTCTCAACTAGAGGATAGAATACGATCAACTGTGAAGCAGTTGAATTAGTGGCATTAAACTTTAGCACTGTCGGTGCTTGTCCGAACTTCGAACTCGTCTACCGTTTTCAAGTCAAGTCTATTTATTCGTCCTTTAGCCATTTACAGTTCTATCTCCGAAACATCGTTTTAGAAGCAAGGAATAAGTCCCCTGGGAACTGGACCAACTATTGGAATAGAAGAGTGCAAACCTTTGTTATCCGACGGGGTCGGAAAGAGGGTAATGTTTTACTAGCGTATGTATGTCCATCGATCGGTCTAGAGTCTAAAGTTTAGACTCTAAAAGGCTTGATGGATTTCATTCAACATATTATAGGGTGTCTCAGGGTTTGAGTCAGTATTTTCTGTGCCGCTCAAATGTTTCCGATATGACTGACTCAACGACTGTCATACCTATAAAGAACAACGGGTTTACGATTATCCTCTGTAATAAGGAAGCCTTCAAGAAACATAAGCAATTAGTGGTCAACTATCCATTTTCCGATCGTGTTGAAGTTGCTCAATTTTCACGATCACCGGTCAATTTCAACGATCACTTGAATTAAGAGCACTTCAAAAGTTCAAACAATACAAACTATAATAATTTTGTAATTTCATGAAATGTATGAAACCCTAAAACGTGCAGTCTATCGCAACTATCTTTGAAGATGTTGGATGCAGACATTTAAAGCAACAATAAAACTAAATAAGTTCGAGTCAAGAAGTTGAAGTCAAGAAGTGTAATTAAGTTGAGAGAACCTATCTTCTGTTGAAACTCCAATATAACTTCTTAAGTTCAAAGGTGATAAACAGAACAATTAATTATGCGTTTAGAAGTTACTTTTTTATCGTCTTTTTTAAAGCTATTCCTGACTATCTCTAATGACTTAATTTTTTAATAAGTAAATTAATTTTAATGTTATATAATTTGGCAAACTGATAACTTACGTCTATAATGTAATTTCATATAAAATTTCCATACATACATCTTAACCCTAAACTTCCGATTAATTATTCCGACGCAAATAATTTCATGAGATTAATAAATCATTGACAACAGTAGCTTCTCATTCAGTGTAATTAAGGATACGGACATAAATAATTTCAATTGCTCTTTAATGTCCTTTAACTGGAAGTAATAATGTGAAAATAATTAAACGTTTCAGATTACAGTAATAAAGGATTGTTTTCATTAGACATGTTTGTAATATAAGGACAATAAAATTTAATTATTTCAGTTATAAATATTTTTCCTCGTTTAACTGAACTATATAGGGCAATTTAACATTACCTGGTATATGATAGCTTAAAATAACTTCCTGTTGTAGCTATAAATAGATCAGGTGTGGAGAATGAAATATGAACGGGGATGAGTAGATAATTTTAATTCTATTCAAATGATATTCATAAGGAAATATAATACGTTAAAATTATATTCAACACCAGATTGACACGATATATTGTTAGTTTATTATAAAATATCGCATATTTCTAACAATGGAAACGTATCCCTGTAAGATTGATGTCTTAACGATGTATTTAACCTTTTCACTGTAAACGATGAAAGGGTTAAAAGGCAAACGTCATTTGATCTAACTAGTCTTTTTGGTGTTTCTGGGAAAACCATCAAAGATGAAGTTAGTTCAACAGTTATGGAGAAATCTTACACATACAAGAGCTTTGGAAATTTCTAGCGGATACCTCGAAACCCTCTTTTTTGAATCAGTTTACAGACTTACATATTTGTCAGGTAATAATTATAAGGATATATTTTTACGTTAATATATAAAATTGTATTTAGTAGACCAGGTACTTTCTGGTTGTGGAGAGCAAGTTACGAACACGACCGTATGCGTTTAAATGTTAGGTAAAAATTAGAAATAAAAACATTTTCAATTTTCATCCATCTACATACGAAGAATACCATCATGGTGATATTTTCGAGATACTTATATCTTTTTGTGGAAAAAGATCCAAATACAATTGATCCTGAATGAAACTGTACCGCTAATAGAATGTAATATAAAATGCTTAATTTACTTGAAGACGATGATGACTACAACGTATGAGTCATGTTTGTAATCTTTATCTTACAAGATAGAGTTACAACTACTGTCAAGTTCTTGTTATACGTGCAAAGACTGATGACTCATAATCAATAGAAGTGTAATGAAAAATATAGCAAAATAATCGAAATAGTTTAGGGTTAAAACGAAATTAGGATAAATTTGGAAGGAAAGGAGGTCTGATGAAGTCAAATTCAGAAAGTTACTTCAGGCTGTATCTGTATTGAATTGATTAAATCAAAGGCCTGCGAGTTGTGTATAATTATTAATAATAAATATTATTAATTATAAATATTATAAGTACAATATAAACTGAAGACTCCTGGATTGAATTCCCAGCTTATTTAAAAATGTATCCCAGCTGTAAAAACTGGTATAAACTTAATCACAGGAGTCCCCATGCACCCGTAAATCAAATTATAGTTTAAGACTATTTTAGAATACGTTGAAAAAAATAATATTTTGCATTACAGGTTTTTCTTCACATGACCGAGACATACCATATTTAATTTATAGCAGCAGTTTAAAGTTATTAAATCTTTTATTAATTTATTGCGAGATGTGGTATGTTTTTACCAACCCTTGGAACTTGGACGAAGTTATCGAGAGTTTTAACATTATTATACTTCAGTTCAGTGCGCTGTACAAATATAAGAAACTGGTAAATATACTTATTATTTCAAAACTATTCCAATACAGTTATTATAAAGTTTATTGGTAGGTAATTAAAAGCTTCTACGTTACCAATTTTAAAGTCTCCAAATTCAAAATTTACTCATCATTAGCTCTACAGTTTTTTAATAATATTTTATTTTTTTATATAATATTTAATTGATATTTTTGTCAGAAAATTAGTAGTAAAACTTTACTTTTTTGTATATAAGAAACAAGGACAATTTTAAGAATCTAGCATCGTCAATGGAATCTCCATACTTCGACCTGTCGACGTCTAGACGTAAAAAGATGGTTGAAGAATGGCAGAATCGAAATGAGGTTTATCTAAGAATCATTCTTGGCTTTGGAACTGGGGCTTTATTAGCGTGGTAAATATGTTTTCATTACATTTCAGCCTAAAACTCAGTAAGAATGACACTCACGCGTACAAACCGCGAAATGGAACGTAACCACTTCTACTAAAGAAATAGATAAAGAAAAATAAATATATATACGATAATTTAATAAAAATAAGTAGAACAAGAAACAAAACCTAGATTAGGATTGTAGCATTACTTAACATCATGAATTTAGCTTATAATTATAAAGGTAACTTTGCGCTTTCGAGTTGATGTCTAGTGGGTAAAGAAGCCACACAAACCCCTCAGGACGTATAATGGCGGTTTCCGAGAGAGGCTCAGATGTTAATTAAACTTAGATCATTGTAATTTGCGTTTAAACTTTGAGAAGATCCTCAGGCCTATGTCTAGTCAGATGTTAAATTTATTTGTGAGTTGTGTTTAATTGGCTAGTTATGAGTAATACTTGTAAATTAATGACTGTAATTTTTCAGGCACACGTACCCTCTGGTAGATGATTTGGAATACAACCTGATGATACCTATTCTTCTCCCATACGACTACCGTGGTTCGTTTCGTTACACCCTGACCTACGCAGTAGTATTGTTCGTATTCTCAAACATAGCCTACTTCGTGATGCTGAACGACCTTATCATGCAGGCACATGTCATGCATTTGCTCTGTCAATTTGATGTGCTGAATGATTGCTTTAGAAACGTATTGCAAGATTGTTGTGAGGAAGGCGAAGGTAAGGACTAGCGGTAGTTAGCTCTTAAAGCTCTAATGGCAGTAGACAAACAGCTTGAAGCACTCGGCGTGGGTGCATTCAAGTAATTACGCACAGTATGTCCTCTGCATCAAATAATCGGCAGTTGTTGTTGGAGCGGTCTGTGTCCATCGTATCAGCTCTGAAAATTACAAACCTTAACAGAAAGTAACGTACATGGACGTGACTGTACACGATAGGAATACGTCTTTTGAACGTTCCTTATCCCCAGTTTCGGTAGGTATTGCAAAATTTCGAGAGGAAGAAAGAAACTTATGTAAGGATTAGAAGCATTAGGAATGCTTTTGGTGTTATTGTTGTCCATAGCTGAACATCGACTAATTTCCATATTGAAGTCATCAATTGCTCGTTTGTCGCTTATTTCCTCAAACAGAACCTGTCAAGTGATTTGATTACAAACAAACGAATATAATGGGTGAATTGACATAACTTCTGAAACGAACCGTACACTCGCTACATTCAACTACACTGATTGTGTTATCAATGTTATCATGGTCAGAGTACATCGAATTGCCGGCGATCTAATTATGCAAGCCTACTCGTATGTCGTACATCTCGTCGTTCGCTGCGCTAGTTGATTGCTTCATGAATACATTGCAAGTTCATAATGGTATAGATTCAGCTACTGGGATGTCCTTGTTGGAGCATATTGTGTTGAAAGGTTTTTAGTAAATACAAGTACGTGACTAAGTTTATGCAAAAAATAACTAAGCAGGTCCTTTAAGTTATTTATGTGACGCGGCCTGATTTGGTATTAGGGGGCCGTTAAAAAGGTGGTTCAAAAGGGTGGTTTTATCGAAGTAAATAAAGTTTACCGAAGCGACGCGAGGACGGACCACTAGTATATTACAAGAAGAAATTTACTTTAATTATAAGAAAATTAACGGAAAGATTTCAGACGAGATTATTTAATTTTTATAACTAATTCCAGAAGTGAATTTACTTAGCCACAGTTTATTATTCATGACAGAAGATTTCAAGCAAAAATATATAAAGAAGTTGGACAACTTAATTAAGCAACACCAAAAGATTTTGAAGTAAGTTGTTTTCTTTATTTAACTTCATTTTTACTCGACTTCATGCGAAGAATGGTGACCTTTTTGAGTGTAGGTAGGTACTTTGTAATTGATCAGCGCAGTAATGCAAAAGGGAACACCGAAGCATTTCCGTGTAAAATTAACAAGACTGAGACCTTTCCCTTGACTAAAGTTTGATTATTTCCCCTTATATGTAATCTTTTTAATCCATGATAAGGGTAAACATGGGCTAAGATTAAAAAAAAATAATGATCTATGTATTTCAGTAATGTTTTAACTCTGGGAGCCATTCTAAGCGGTCCAATGTTAGCGCAATTGGCTGTAAGCACCACCATTATTTCTTTCATTGGGTACCAGGTAGCTACGGTAAGCAATAGTCATTTTCTTTATTAATAAAGCTGCACATTTATAATCTCATCCTAGGTTTCCCTGTAACGTAAATCCCATGAACAACACTAAATAGACAAAGAACACAAGTAACCATAAAACCATACGGAAAGGCGAAGTAAATAAAAAGTTAATGGATGTAGCCCTTATACACCTTTTCTTTTTTTGTGCACAACGCTCCCTCTTTATTTTTCTTATCTTATAGCAATCTGTTATCTTATTTTGTTACGAGAAGTCTTTACCTACTATCTTGTCTAGGAAAAGCTACAAGTTAAGTACGTTGAATTATTACGCTTCTTACTTAAAATCCCCGAGCAACGTTGGTGAGACAGTGAAGACTAGTAAGGTCCTTATTTTATTGCACATTTTGATGGTATCATAGGTATATCTATGGGTGTTTGAAGGTGATTTATTTGATTATTTTCTGGTTACGTGTGGCGCCTCTATGTCTAAATTGCCCTTTCCTGGGAGTTTTCGAACATTCCGTTTGACTTATCACCTAGACGGCGGAGTGCCAGAATTCTATGTTTACTTCAAGGCTATCGAAATAATATTCAATAGCTCGCTATTCTGCTTTAAGAACCCACTATAACAAAACCTTGTTTCTCTTTTCAGCACAGAATTAACTATGCTTTTATTGGTTTAATTTCCTATTCAAAACCAAGTCCTCTATTGACATCATCAGCACAGATTAGAAAATAGATTAATCATCAGTCACTCAATTAGCTTAAAGCACTTATCTCCTATCTGACCATAACAGTTAAAAATCAGTTTTTTTAATCTTTCAGAACACTGAGAATTACACTAAAAGCATTAAGGGTCTGTTATTTCTGGGCTACAATATGTCAGTACTGTACATAATTTGCAGATGGTGTGAGGAATTAAAAACACAGGTGATTGAGATACTTATTGCCAATCCTATCATATTGCTGATCCTTATCCTGCATCATATTGCTGACTAATGTCAGCAATATTATGTTGATGTAGTTCAAGTGGTAACACAATGATGTTTTGTTATAGTCCGTTACCAGAATTATCTGACAAATCGCCGTTTGCAACAAAAACTGCTGTATTGTTCGGCTAGCTCTTTTGTTTTACTTCCACAACAGTTATTTCCTCCATTTGATTTACTATCTTTTTAGTCTGAATATTACTTACAGAAGTATCGGTGTTTTGTTATTTTAGAGCGAGTATATTGGTGAAGCTGTATATTGTTCTGGGTGGGAGCGTGGTGCTGCCTCTGTGCTTGGAGTACGATCACGGCTCATGTTGGTCATCACTCGAGCCAACAAACCACTAGTCCTCTCAGCTGGCGGAATGTACGAACTCTCGCTGGCTTCCTACTCCAACGTATGTACTAACTTGCACTTTATTACCTTGAGCATAAGGTCACTGAGATAACGTATTAAGGCCACGCAAAAATAACCTTGAACATAATTAGCATATGTAGGGGACGAAGTATATAATGAGAAGACCTGCCTGGTGGAATGAGCTTAAATATTTCTCTGTCAAAGAGCCAATTAAATGGCAGGTATTGTTTATCGAGACAGTAGGACTTGATATACCTAGGACAAGTTTCTGATAAATTGATAATTAAATGTAATGTAATTAAACAAACTAGTGTCATTTATTTTATTAAAAAGAAAAATGTAATTCGCGCTTGAGTTTTACAATCGTGCTTAGACCGTTCTAGCGCTAAAGCTGAAACCAAAACCGAATTTTGGGTTAAACACTAATATTTACACAAATGTTTACATTGTTTCAGATAATAAAGACATCGTACAGTGCGCTGACACTGCTATTGAGGCTGCGTCATGATTAGACCTTATCAGCTTATCATTGAACAGCTGCTGGCGATGTTCAGTCGTAGGGTTGTAGAAGTAGAACTATCGAGACAGAGCAGCACTATCAGAGTTACGCACATACATATTAACTACATTTTGAAGAAAACCACAGCACAGTAGTCTTTAAAGTTTAGATAATGAAAATCTAAGGAATCATTTTTGTTATGTACTAAACTCTTAAAGTAGTAACTACGCTTTTGTCAACATTAAATTAACATTATACAATCAAGAAGTGTATTTTCCGTTCTATTGTTGTCTGTTATTATATTCTTTTTCATCATATCCTATTTGCCACTTCTATTCTATCTTTAGATTTGTTAATGGTAGAGACTTTTGGTAGATAGCTTAAAAAGAACTATGTATAATAAAGAACTATCTCTGGTAAAATATTATCAAGTCCATGTCTTTAGAACGACTGAGAAGTCCAAACAATAATTATTTCATGCCTCGGCCTCCAGCATGACATCTGTTCTTTAAAAATTTGTATAAAACAACTTCAAATTAGACACGACTTACCTATTACATTATTATAGCGAAGTTGACATTCGCATTGATATGTTAAAACAAGCTATTGTCCAATCACATTTACATAAATTCCGACAAAATCTTTCCCGGTGTTATACGTGCGCGTATCTTTAACACCTTATAAATTATAATAGCGTGTAAATAAAATAAAGTGGATTTAAATTTCTATAGATTTATATGTCATTAAGTATTCAATCAATCAGTTCAGGGTTTATTACAGGGTTGGTCACAATATGACACTGAGCGCCTTTATTACCCGTCTACGGCGAAGCAAAAAGGAGGGTTATGATTTAACGCAATGTTTTAATAGACAGAGTTTTCTAAATAGACAGAGGCTTAGATTATCCATTAATACTCTATGTCTAATGTCTATGGTACCTACCTAAGGCTTTTTGTATAGGACGGGATAAGAACATGATGACGACGCGCGTTTGTATGGATACATGCGTTCGTGTTGCTTATGGCGATAAATTGCAGGACCGACCTGTTATCATGTCCTCCAAAGCACGAAGGCGCTGTAGATTTTTTTTTCTACGAGCGGTCACCCATCCACTTTCTGACCGCGCCCGCAGTTCCTTAACTTCATCGATCCATTTAGGATCGATGCAGGCCGCCGAGCTACAGATGCTTCAAGTAATACTAATAACAACTACTAACTATAGGATCAAAAAACAGATTAAAGATGTACCTGTCTATTTTAGAAGTTACTAAATCAAACTGTTACTTAATTAAACTAAATTATCTTTCACTAGACAGTTGAAGAAGACGTTTCGATACTTGATATCTTGACAATCTTGACGTAAATAACTACGAAAGACGATTGTTTGAAGAAACAAATTACGTCCTAGCCGATTATCTAGGGAAATCTGTAAGGCTTTTACCCGTTTGAAAAGATGAAATTACCAAACTTAAATTGGACGTGCCGCTCAACATTCCGATGTAAAGAGTAGGTACTATCATTTTCGATTAACTCGAACAACAGACTCATCAATTCGATCCGCTGGGAATCTTTGTGCGAGATCAACTAACTGCAAACCTTTTAACGATTATTAATTTTGAATGAATTCCGGGTCACACATCTGTATCTAGCTTTAGTTAAGACTGCATTATGTAATGCTATCTACACTATGAAGTTTGCTGCCTTCGAATTAATGTACTCGTACATATTTGTACCACTTAATAAAGATAAAATTTAGCATGTTACCTACACTTATTTTCCTTGTAAATTATAACTATGGTAAATTTAAAATCTTGCGTTCTAATATTAAGGTATATATTAAAATGAAAGTATACATCAATATCTTTGTAATGATATAGTGAATTAGGAAAAAGGGCAAAAAGTTATACTTACCTCGGAACCTACTTAGTGTTACGGTAATATTGGTGAGAGGAAAGATGGCGTTATTGCTAGTGGGTCCGTACTAAAGCCACCATCACCCGCCGCCTCTATTACCTTTAAAGGATTAAACCATAAGAAAGAAAATCTTCAAAAGAAAGTATTAGAAAGCAACTTCAAGAAGGATTCACTAAAAATTATGCTTACGAAGATTAAGAAACATCATGCGTATTATAGTTAGATACTATTTATTTTTATTGTATGATATAATAATTATGAACATTCCAAGTAGGTATCTTTTACGACAAGATTTGAGCCTCGTAGTATAGCAGACGTACGGACGAACGGACAGCAAAATCTTATGAATAGGGACTACTATAAATGATGAATCGGTACAAACATTGCATTGGTAAACAATTTCAATTTGTAGATAGATGTATAAATTTCAATCAACACTAATATAAAATGCCGTAGTCATTTCATTTGAAACAACATAATGGGTGCATTGACTTGTACCTGATGTATTACGTCCATTCAATATAGACACTCAATATCTATAAGTACAATAATAACGTTTTCAAATATAAAACTTGCGATACTTGCCAAATTTAAAATAGGTGATGGAAATATTCGTAGCTTCTCAGGTGTATGGAATTTTCCCACTCAATCCATATTCGTCTTAGCAACTAAATATTTTTTCTGCGTTACCTTTTTAACTTTAGCCATGGTTTGGCTACAACAGATAGCTTATTGTCTGTTTGACAACTGTATTCAGATTGATCCCGTTATATCTAAAGCAGCCCACACGCTCATAAAACAAAAAGAAAATCACATCATTTCAATTTCTGATTTAAATTCATCAGAGTATTATCCATTCGTAATTTTAAATATCTTGATAGACAGACAGACAAGCAAAGTCTATTCAAGCAGTCCATATAGAGATTCTGTGTCGAATGGTATGTTAGTAAATAAAAAAACTTCTTTATAAACTTCTAGCTTCCATATAAAGAAGAAGCCTATAACTTGGCGTAATCTGTCGATCATGGCAAGTCATGGCGCCTCGGCGTTTGTAACAGAACTGGTTTGTGAGAACCAACTATGGACACTGAATGTACTAAGGTAAATTAATAGCTAAGTGCTTAAACACCGTGTTGTAGGTTTATTGAACACATGAATAACGCTCTCCATAGAGGTTACCGTCAAGGGGTTGCTATGCCACGTAATAATAATCATATTTAAGGGAACGCAGTTATTGAAGGTTTTTAACAATCTCTTCTCCCATGTATGGAGTCGTAAAGTTTTACTGTACCCCCCAATCCCCTCCCTAAACGTTACGCGTTAGAAGAATTACATTATATTCCCTATCTTTTTTTAGTAAAAAAAAAAGAAACTTGCGTAAGCGTTATTTGTACCGCCCTCCCACCTACGAAACGTATCATAACATTTTATTAGACATCTCCTTCCACAAATTGCGTTACTTAATACTTGAACGGCCCTTAAATAACCACACTGTCCATTTGTGGTTTCTTAGTTTACTCTATCAAACTTAATCATTATTGCATTTAAATAACCATTTCTTTTTTTACCTAGGCTGTATAGAATAATGCCTTGACATAATGAAGCGTGTAAAAAAAACCAGAGAGCGCGGGAAAGAGGAATTAGATTGGATGTTAAAACAAGTGTTTGACGTTTTAATTAAAATAAAGTTATTTAGTCAGTTTCTGATCGATTGTTGGGATTAAAACTATTTGTGAATTTATTAATGAACATAAATATCAAATTTTAATACCTAAACTACTACTTGGAAGTATTTACTTGTGAGTTTATCAATCAACGGATTTGGTAAATGTTCTACTATCCCACTTAATGGCTGTACCATTATAGATTACAGCAAGAACTTGAGTAGTAGTTGACATTCTACGAAATGAGATTAATTTTGATTAGATTTACATACTTCATAGTTAAATTCGAATTAAATAAATTCCACCTAGATACCAACAGTTGAAAATGCTATAAACTAAAACACTGGACTTTACGTAGTAAGTTTAGCTTTCTTTTCAAAGATATTTGAATCTGATACAAAATTGTGTATAACATTGTCAAGCAAAACAAATCGGTATATAAATGTTGTAATCGTGTATAGAAGGAAGACCGCTGTTCGCATGGGCTTACATTTCAATTACCGATTTGTTCGCGATTACTTCTTACAATGATCGTCCGGTCATCGACCCAAAAGGCACCGCGGCACCAGCCTGAATGCGAAATGTGTGATAACATTCAAAACTACAATTACATCAACCGAGCGTATTGATACGTGTGGAATAAATTAAAAATGTATCTTTTCATCTTGATAGTCAGCTACTTAATCCGCCAAGACACGACAAAGTCGTAATTTTCGCATAGTTGTTGCGACGACTGTGGTTGTATCTTGCGACATTTTGTCGTGTCGCTACTACTCATCTAAATAATGCAATAAAATATATCGGACGTACACACATATGTACACACATCTATTCAATGATAACAATTACATTTCATATGGAATGTAATGTGATGGTTCAATAGGATGTTAGCACGACAGTGATTATGTATACAAAATGAAATAAAATGGTGACATGTACGGCACACAATTCATGAAAATTGGTATCACCACTCATTGCAAATAACTTAAAGAGCAGGGGATTTGTGAAAATTAGAAAGACAACCAATTTACGGCAATCGTTTTTTTTCTTCTTACTGTTTTTCTTCTCCTTCTTTCTTCCTCTTCTTATATTATATAAAAATCAATTGCTGTTCCTTAGTCTCGCTAAAACTCGAGAACAGTTGGACTGATTTGGCTAATTTTGGTTTTATATTATTTGTGGAAGCCCTGGGAAGGTTTAAAAGGTAGATATGAAAAAAAATGTTTAGTTTTTTTTTATTGATTCAGCTAGTTGTGAAAAAGATTAATCGTTAACCTTTTCAAGGAATCGTTTAACTTTCTTTTATTTGTTATTCTATAGAAACAACTGTTTTTCGGGGTAGAAAAAAAAGGTCCGGGACTACAAATATGCCTGTTCCGTGGTTTTTGGTGATACCTGGATACATCGATCCGAAGCATTAAAATTTTCAAAAAAATATTTCGATTTACACCGTTAACTCTAGTTTTTATACATTATAGAAAGTAAAGGAACAGTAAATCATAATGTTGTCAGATGAGAAAAAAATTCCTATTGGGAATCTTGTAATATAAGTTGAAAGGTAACAAAAAGTAGACATGTTATTGTATTAGGAGTTATATAAGTGCCAAGGGGCAGTCACCGACGTATTTTCCCGAATATAATGTAATGTCACAGCTGTTCCCAATTTTACGGTTACGCATCCCAGTGGGCGACCATTTTAGCAAAAAATATTCCAATAGACTAACCTTTATTAGATTAGATGGTCTTTATGATGTTATTAAAGAAGAATTTCGATTTGAGTATTCAATAACTTTAAAATAATACTACAGCTAACAATAAATGTTGAAACAGAAAAGTTGAAAACCTAAAAACGTTTCCTTAAAATATCATAAACAATTTATCCATATCCCACAGTTACGTATTTACACGGTAGCACGCGCAACGATTATAAAACAAAAAGCGAGCGCCCGCGCTTTGTTTACCATGACGCATGTGGCATGGAAGCCAATGCAATCTATAAACTGCGGAGTCGTTTACCTTCCTTGCGACGAGACGCCCGCCATGTGCGTAGATGCGTAAGCGCACCGCAGTGCCGGCAGAGAGGCGGAGCCCGCGGCGGCGCGCGGACGATGGCGCGCTGGCTGTGGGCGGCAATACTGCTCGTCACTACTACCGATGCATGGAGGCCACCCTCACAGTCGCTCCTGCTGCCGGACCTCAAGACCCACGCGCGAACCACTCGCCACGCGCCCGGCACCATCCGACATCTCCATCTCCACGGCTGGCATCTCGAACTTCAAGAGAACCGCGCCATCCGATCTCCTTACTACAACGAGTGCCAGTTCTACAAGGGTCGGGTGCTCTACGAAGACGACTCTACCGTGACGGTGACGGAGTGCGAGGGACAGTTTTATGGGCTTCTGCAAGTGGGTGGCGAAGATTTCGTGTTTCAGCCGACTCGGACTGACGGCGGACATGTGTTGCGACGTCGGGACGTGTTGCTGGCCGAGCGGCCGGCGACGTATAACCTCACGGGAGACACGGTCGTCGACCTTGACATTGACTTCGAGGATGAGGAGCCGATGGCGATGCCTCACGTACGCCCTCGACACAGTGACCACTCGAGCGTCGATTATTTTCGGACTATGCTTCCCGTCAGTAGACCTATTTCAGGTGTGTAAGTGTATAATATTTGTGACCGTGTTTTGGATACAGGATAGTGCATTACGCTGTTGTTGCAGGTGTTAAAGGCTTATGGCTCGAGGTAGCTATAGTGGCAGATCATACGATGTTGAAATTTCACGGCCGGGAGCGAGTAAAACACTACATTCTGGCTTTAATGAATATCGTAAGTATGTTTCCATTACCTAAAGTGTAATTGCTGGTCTGTTATTGATTATATCGTAACTCAGACAATTTATGTAACACTTTAAAGGTCAGTGCTATCTTCAATGACCCGTCTCTCGAATCGAACATGACGCTCGTTATTAATAAACTGTTTCTGTATGAAGAAAAGGATTCAGTCATTAAATTTGGAAATGTGAAAAAATCGCTTGAAGCAGCGAATAGATGGAATTACAGACACCTTATGAAATTACCAGCAGGTACGTAAATAAATATAACATTAACAAAATATATTATTATTTCATTTATCTCGTCGCCAGATTTCTTAACTCGGGTTTAAACTTAAGTACCTACAAGAGGAACTATTAATTATTTCAGTTCAAAACTAAACATTGCAATTCGAAAATAAAAATAACAGAATTAACCCATTAATAATAAGGAAAAAAAAATGGTTTCGTTTCTTGTTTTGTGTTTCACAATTTCATCGGAGCGTTGTAATAAAACAACATTCTAATCATTAATTTAATTTATATTCAACTTCTGATACGTCCGTTGATTGTATTCTGCTTACGAAAGTAAATTGGTGAGCATTATTGTTGAATAGAATTGCTTTACTGGAAATATTTCGTCACTCCAGTTCCAGTAATTACGA
The DNA here is from genome assembly GCA_001278395.1 of Lerema accius. Classification (NCBI taxonomy): domain Eukaryota; kingdom Metazoa; phylum Arthropoda; class Insecta; order Lepidoptera; family Hesperiidae; genus Lerema; species Lerema accius. The sequence goes on along the minus strand of LGAG01000264.1, from coordinate 224,041 downwards.
ATATGTTGGGAGCAGCATAATTTGATAATCTTCGAATTGAATTACATGACCTGGAAACAAAGCAAGATTGATTGCGCGATTGTGGCGCTAACGATGTTTTGTCACTTGACAAAATAATAATAAAAATGTTTTTTTACGAAATTTACTATACAAAAATACTCTCGTATAAGAAATTAACTCAATTATTATTATTGTTGCCGTTATTATAATACATTAAATGTTTTAAGGGTATATTACATAATAACAATTTATTTATTATGTACTAGCTGACCCGGCTAACTTCGTATCGCCTCATAAATCAATAAAAAATCAATCATGATAAAAATTCCGGATCGATTGATTGACTGATTGATGATTGATTGAGTATTTTTTTTTTGCATTTTTTTGTATTTTAGATCCTCAATTTTAATTCAAAGCTAGCTACCAGCCCGTGCTTCACTTTGGTAAAAATATAGCATGTGTACTTACTTACTCGTATAAAGTTTAGGTATTTTTGGTTCAAAGTTTCTTCCCCGTTTTGTACCCTTTCTAGAGCGAAATTCAAAAATCTGTGAAATTATATTGTAAACAGTATGTTGAGGAAGTTATATTCTCAAAACCACGTTGATATCAATCATGAGTCGCCCGTGAACGATCTTTGAAAAACTCAAATTTTGTACATTCTTTTCACTTTTTTTTATTTTCTTGCTCAAATGTCGAAAAACTGGGAGACACATATTCAATTAATTTAAGTAAGGAATATTTGTTATAAATTTGAAACCAATCGGTTGATATTTAAAAAAAATCCATACAAACTTTCGTTGCTTTTTCCAGGAAAACTATAATATTTTCCGGAAAAAAATATAGCCTAGTTTAAGCCCAGACTTAACAGCTATAAAGTAAAAAAAAATTATTCAAATCCGTTCAGTAGTTTCGGAGATTAGCGTGTACAAACAGACAAACAGACAAACAGACAGACAAACAGACATACAAAAATTTTAAAAATTGTAGATTCGTACTCAGTTACTGTTTTTGAGTCACTCTAGATTAGTTTTTGGTAAATATACTCAATGTACAGACAAATTTATTTTACTGTTTTATTATAGTATAGATTATTGATCACGACACAAAGTTATAATGTATAAGATAAATTAACGACTTCTTTCAGGTCAAAAACGGTACAAAACTGAACACTTATAATTTACGTAAACAAACACACACAAATCCGTTTGAAGCATTTTATGTGTATAATTATGTACATTTATAGATTACATAAAACCCAATTAAATATTATTTCTCGCATATATCACGCAATGTTCTTAACACTAAGATAATTTGATCACGCTAAAGTAGATAAAGACAAGTGAAAAGATAATGTCGTTTTATTTACTAGGAAATTATACACAATTATATTATTTTGTAGACACTTAACATAAGGATAACAAAGAAATATCTGACATGAAACAAAATATTGAGAAAGAATCAATCTTAAAAATCCTTGTCATGAAAAATAATCATAAAAATAAAATATAATCACTCTGCTGGCCTCAAATCTCCCCTCTGCATGGAAAGGGTTAATAAATTAATCAAGCTTATCACCCCTCATCATGTTACACTTCACAACTTCACACATTCTGATGTACTCACTTCATTGTGCAATAGCCTGTATTAATGATGAGTTAGTGAATTAATGAATGGGCGCAATTAGCAGTTGGAAGAATGTCTGTGAATTATAATATTTGTAGAGCGCTTCCGTGCTGTAGAAGGCAGTCTTTGACCACTTACTTAAGTACCCATTTTATCTATTACTTATTTAGGTATTTTCGAATCGAGACGTAGAAATTACTATAAACCCTATATACATATATAATACTAAAGACCCTTTTCGAAATATCGGGGACTCCACTTATATCTTTTCACCCGTAACCGTAATTAATTATAGAAGTACTGTAGCTAGCAGGTAAAATATCTCAACACTAGTCTTGTATATTACCTGCTTTATCATAAGGATGTGATAGGGACAAATGCTATTTCTCTACGATAAGAAGGGGAGACAAGCCGATGAAATGATAACATAATCGAATTTATAATAAAATCAGTTTGTGATCAATTAATAAGCTATCCTATTGCAAATGTAATTTATATCTACAGACCAAAAAATATATAGATAGTCGAAAAAACATAACGTTAATAACAAATGATTACGTTTCCCGGTACATTGCTCGGCAGACCGTGCTCGGTGACATGTCGTCAGATCGTTAAAATTAAAATATTAACCTCATTTTTTGTTCTGAAGACTGAGTCTATTTTATTTTTTGATCTTAGTTTATATCGTTAAATTTTGTCGTGACCTGTTATTAACCTACACTCGAGAATTAAAGGTGGCTTGCACATGATACTTTTCACATTCACTGCGACTTATGTCTCGCTGCCTTATCAGACAATTACCAGTGTGTACGATTTCTCAGATAGTACGGGCTGGGACGCCATGGTTTGGCTGACGCGGTCGCAGTTGGGAGGTCCGTCTGGGTTCGCGCCGGTAGCCGGAGTGTGCACGCGCACCCGTTCTGCGGCCATCGACCGCGACGAGGGGCTTACCAGCGCGTTCGTCATCGCCCATGAACTTGCACATCTGTAAGTCGTTACTTCTATTAGTCGCAAGGGGCCGTTCATTAAACACGTGATTTTTTTTTTGCATTTTTTGACCCCCCTCCCCTCTCCCTCCGCCTCCTTCTCAGTGATACTTGGTGAGGTTT
>LGAG01000264.1:192556-221257 GCA_001278395.1 Lerema accius | reverse complement strand
CACCTCCCCCTATATCACGTGTATTTTTTGTACCTACAAATAATCTTAACATTTTAAGCCGCTTTTAAGTGGAGTCATCGCGCCTTTGCCAAAAAAAAAATACACGTCATATATTGCTACTCCCCCCTCTCTCCTTGTGATATTCCGTGATTTTTTTATGGACCCCTCCCCCCTTTCGAGCCTTACGTAATTAATGGACAGCCCCTAAGTTTATATGTATATCTCCGGTTGAGGTCTGCGTGGATGAGGTCTGTGGAAATTAAATCTTTGTGGCTTAGGTCGTTGTGGCAGAGGTCTCGTTGTTAAGGTATTTTTAATTGAGTTCCGCCATAGAGTCCCGCATACAATGAACTATACCTTTTTCCCCGGGCTTAATTAAAGTTGCTAGTAAAACGCAACGTTTTAAAATATTTTACGTCATAAGGCAGCGTTGTTTATAATTACGTAAGTGAACATAAAAATATGTTTGTGATGAATCTAAGATGAGATTAAAATGTGATCCAGCTTTGTAATAAAAGTATTGGAAGTATCGAAACACAGATAAATAAAACGTCATAAAAACGAATGCTTCAAAGTCTCTTGCATAAATGTTACGCGCAGAATTTTATTTCCGGCGCACAGTCTCTTCAATCAGATTGAGTATAATGCTTTGTATATAATCGTTTAATTTTAAAAACTAAACATTTTAATTCAAGGAATAGATAAAAGTTTACTCTTTGCTTACTTTTCGTTTTTCATTATGGTAACTGTTTGTAAAGGTAAGCCGAAGTGAAGTAAGATGAACTTTTGAAGCGAAACTGAGAAACTAGTTAAAACTATATAACTAGTAAGTAATGTATATGCCGTCATAATCTCAAAGCCAATGTTGAAAGCAACAGTCGTAAAAGAGCACTAAAGTAAGCCGCCGGGTGGTAAGTTATGAAGGTTTGGTTTGCGGGAACCCTTTGTACATCTTGCCCCTCTTAATAAGCTAATAATAACGTCAATAGCTTCCATATTTACTAGTTGGTCAATAGTTCCATGTATAGACACTTATATAAGCTTACCATAAAATATTTAACTCTGAAAGCATGTAGCTTTAGATTAATGTTTGGTTTCTTGTATATCAGATTTTTAACAAATATCGAAATTTTAAAAACACTACCTGCCCATTCAATAGGATTCACTGTGTCATGGTTGCCATGAATAGCACAGAAAATCACATAATATACAATCAGACCGAGCACATTTATCACTTCATTTCTGTTCATTAGAGTTCACAAAAATTCGATAATTTTGCATTCGATATTATTATATTTGATGGGTAATCATTTAAACGGAAATGAGCGTAACCGGAAATTACGTATCATAATCAAGATAATTTGATATGGTTTAATACGCGACCAGAAATAAATTGACATAATATGAAATGATATCATTAGTCCGTATCTTCTAATTGAAAATCATTTTACAAATAGGATTTACGAAGCTTATACCAAGCTGTCTATCGCAGAAGCATTAGCTATTATAGTTTGCGGTAGAAATGGCTAACCAATTGATTGGTGGTGAAACTGTACCAACTCGGGCATAATTACATTTTCAACATAACACGATGTATAATTGTGTGTTTATACCATTATTTGCAGACCTATATCAAAACAATAAATTAAAAAAATATATTTAAAAAACAAGCTTTTATAACTTGTTAATAAGAAAGGAACTAAAAAGTTGATAAGGCAAAATTTCAAGTCCCTACTGTTAACCGTTGAGGGGTTCAATCGTCTGGAGCCAAACCTGGTAGCACTATCACATCATGCTTATTATAAAAATGCATTGTCATCAGGACTGGAAAAGTGTGTATAATTTTAGCTCAATCGGACACCGGGAAGTGGGTGAAATTTAGCTTGCAAGATTTGATTACAAACACCGGGACAGGTGTAACTAAATAAAAGCTTGTATGAATGAGTCTCTTCTATAGTTTTACAGTAATTAAGGAAAGAGAAATACCTAAGTATGTACTCTCTCCCGTTGTTCCACTGCCCAAGAGGACCCCAGTCCCAAGTCCCAAGGGCCCCCTAGTTCCAAGGGCCCCCAGTTCCAAGTTCCGCGAGCTCTAATGAATTTGTCACGGGCCTCAGTAAGGCCTCCCTATAACATGGATCATGTATAACGACTAATCACGATTGATACAAATGCGATCCATCTATAATACAAAACAAACATAAATCAAAACATCGGTATAGAATGCAATAATCCTAAGTGGCTTTCAATGAAATTTATTTTCATTCGAATGATATAGCTCAAAAATGATAAATGCGATGAGCGTAAAGATATTAAACAAAAAGATGCTATAGGTACTATGTAATAAGCGCACGTAAGAAACGAAAACTAGCCAAATGGCCCGTTTTTTCTTTTGTGTAAAAGAGATGGCAAATATTTAAAATAAACATTATAAGGATACATTGTATTCTTTATTGTAGCGTGGATTTTTCCCCGTTGTTTGCTAAGAACGTAACATGTCTAAAGTTATGTGCATTAATTTTTCGTAGTGTGACACAATGACCTTGGCGTCAGTGTTTCCATTCTTCAACAAGGAAATACACGTATTTTACAGCTGAAACACGCTGCGGTTTCTTTGTTGCAATTTACACAGCTCATGGTTAATATTTCATTTTTGTTTGTGTATATTTATAGAATAACGTTTTCTAGTTAGTGATCGCGTATATAGCACGGTAGCTTGCATCGATCCTTATCCGATAGACAAAGTTAAGCAAAAAGCCAAGTTAAACAACAAGCCGGCCGATGGGTGTATAGGTAAACTCATGTATTTTTCCTTCTGATCTCCCTTGATTTCCGGAGTAAAAAAAAAGTTAAAAAATGCTCGGCCACTAATCCCTTCACTAATCAATACTGGAGTCGCTTGGTGGAGTATGCTCTAGGGATCTATTGTAATGAAGAGAGACCCGTGCATAGTAGTAGGCCGTTAATGGGTGGAGGCCACTTAGTCATGATACAACAGTATTAACGACGCAGAAAATAATATGTTTTACTATAAGATTTTTATTATGTTGTTCATACTTATAATATTGTAATAATTTCGCGATTATAATTATGATAACTGTCTATATGTATATAGGTAATTGAGGATTCAAGTGAATTAATTATTGAATAAAACCATTGTGACATTTTAATTAAGGCCACCTTTACTGTTTATTAATAAAGTAATTTGTTTTGATTTGCGTATCGCATCTCATTTTAAAGGAGATTAATCTTAATAATTAATCTTTTAGGTAGGTACTCAATTTTAATCACATAGGTAATATCTATTCGATTCAATTCGCAATGACATAATTATATTTGTGTCTGTCACTCAAAATCGAAACGAACAGCTTTGGTATACAGAGGTAGAGCTATTTCAATTGTTCGACTCAAACGATTATTTCATGATAAATCGATTTTCATCACGAATATTATTCTTGATTATTATTCTATTCTTTAGCAGTTTTTAAGGCAATCCAATAATTTTGTTTGCTTTTCAATATACCTATAACTGTTTTTATCGGTAAAGTCTAGTACAATTTCAATCGATGTACAGATTTTTATCCAACGTTTTTTTAATTAAATGCAAAAGTGATTCGGAAATAGCACATGTAATTTGACATTGAAACACATTTCGCGGAAGACCGACATTTCACAGCATCTAAATATACCGAGGATTTACTCGTACTTCTCGCCTTGACCTTATGACGTATGTTTTGTGTTCATCAAAATTAAACATATTTCCGTTGCGGTCATCTGTCACTGGTTTAAACAGGGGTTAGCAAGAACCCCAGCTGCTTTACGAGACCGCATTTGTGAAGTTTATTTTAAGAACGCTTGCTTGTACAAGTTGAATAAACGTTGTCTCTAGTATTTAAAAAGATTTTTGTGTCCAAGTTTGTTTCTTCTCTTTGTGATCCTTTAAAAGACTTTCTAGTTCTGCCGTCAGTACTTCAGTAGTTACTGCTTTGAAAATAACGTGACCAAAGATGTTATATACTCGTACATAATTCTTTAATTCAGTAGTTTAAACTATTGAACCCGCTGTGTATGATTCAGGGATAAGGGAAGAAACCTATAAAAGATTATGTACAGTTACGCACTGAACACCACATTTAAAATCTTATATTATTATTCCTGTAAAGACTGTTGACAGACACCTATGTGTGTGTGCGTGTTCTGAAAGCCTATCAAGCTAAAACACGGCGTGAATAATGATAAAATATACATGTAAAACTGTAGCAAAATTTAACGGTGTCGTTTATATTTCCTCAATCACCGGCAGCAGAAGAGCAGGCGACGATATTATAAAATTTCCGCTTCAATATTCAGTTAAAAGAAGTTTATATCAAAGCTGTTTACTAGGAAGCTTATTTAGCAAGCTGTCGCACGGACTTGATGCATAATAAACAACAAACCGCGCTGCATGATAAGTTGTTCAAGGATTCAATTATGACGAAATGAGAAATGTATATTTAAGTTACTTCTACTTAATGTTACTTTTCAAAGACAAACGAGATAAGAGGATAGAAGATGCCATAATGGATCTAGCCATACTATTTGAAATGTACTAATTATCTGACTGCCCCAGGAGAGTAATTATACGATTAGAAGGCAGAGCATGTCTCTGTTAGAAGGATAATTATTCTTATAAGTTTAGAAGCTAGGATTTGGCATAAGCGTCATCAGAAAAAGCATAAAGTATTAACATTGAAAAAGTATTTACTAAAGAGGCACAGATAAAAAATCACGGCAAGTAAGGCCCGGTAACAGTTTTTAGTCTAGAACTAGTAGGTAGTTATTAGTTAGTGTTAGTGGTAGTTGGATAAAAACTACAATGCTACATTCTATTTACGTTTCATTCACTAAATCATTAACATATACTATGCCAATTAGTATTCAAAGCGGCTTTGGAATGCATTGGAAGTAAAGATAGCATCTGTACAATTAATTAGTGTTACATTAGCATTATTACTTAGTAATTTAATGTTTATTAATGTATTGCCGTTGAAATGTTTGCGTATTAGCACGGGAATTAGCATTGTCGCTATGTCAACTTTTTAAAAGACGCTCGTTGAATATACAAAACATACATACAACAATACCAAACTGAAAATTAAGAAAAACATACAGAAACACATTACAATATTGTGCACTATCCTTAAACAGAACATTTACAAATTTTTGGTTCCGCATTATTCTTGTTATTAAAAGAGGTACGAGTATTTAACACAATTCCTAACATTCAAAACTTTTTTTAACCTTCTACAAATTATAATTCATTAACAAAACTAAAAACTGTCGCAACACTACGCTTTAAAATTACTATCAATTTATATTCATTTAGAAGTTCTAAAATCTACGACATTTGAATTGTAAATCTTCATTTTGCTACCCGTGGTGAAATAAACAAGTTTTATTCACACTTCACACGTCCACACATGTTATCTTACCAACAACATCTTTTATGTATAGTACTTAATGCAAATGATACCACAATAATAAAGTATTTATTTAATTTTGTGTTTTAAGAATTTTGTTTGAGAATCGTCGCTAGATTGTACGGTATGAAATTATAAAAAAATCACACTCAATCAAACGGACTAATCGAATGAAATACCAAATCAAAATTCGAATAGATTTTGGAAGTAAGCCAAGAGTAATAAAGCATTCAACTTTCGGCGTTGAGTAAGTTGTGAGGAGAGCTTATCTTACTAACCTAAATGTAGGCCGAGTGTACTCACTCTGCGTAAATTTACGGACATAAAGATATGAAAGAACTGTATTTATTTTGACGTAAACTTCTAAAAATATAGTTTAGTTTTTATAGTCTCATAACGCAATACACAGAGAGCTCAAAGGATCGGATAAGACGTGGCTATAAATCTCTTTACTACGTTGTTAGAAAGACATTAAAAGAAGTGTAGACGTGTAATATAAAAAAATATTAAAATGTATATTACGTACTAAGTACGGAGTATCTCACATTTTTATGATAGGTATTGTCTTCTGACACTAGGAACTTTTGTAATGAGATTTTTTTTTTATAATATTGTAGATATTGACGTTCGTTAAGTCAGCTATTAGTTCCTAAGATGAAATGAATTATTTGGATTTCAAATATTGTTTTGTGGGTTGAGATTTGGGTTGAGTTAGTTTGGTTGATTTGCACAGTTGCAACCCCCTTTTCCCCCTTGGCACGTCTATGGTAAATGTGGTTATCAAAACAAAGACGATTCTGGATTATTCCAACCATTATACTCTTAGTCACGCACAATGTGGACGTGACTCGCTCAATCAAGTTCCCACACTCAGTTAAGACATATTCATGTGTTCGTAAGTCAATTCGTTCATTGATAGCTACTATTTCAGGCTCACTATAATACTAGCACTTTTTTATCCATTTACAAGATTCAAAAAAGTTTTTGACATTTATTTCGCCGTTTTTAATATGCTTGATTACAATATACTACTAAGTCGTATATAACAATTCAGTAAATTTAAAAATACACTTTGTTTATAGTGAATCATAACAGCTTTAACTGTATACATGTAATAAAGTATAAAGCTGTTCTATATACTTATACGTACTTTATTAAAATACGTTAATTACATAACAAGATTAAAGTGCTTAACTATTTAATAAAGTTTTTAAAATGAAAAAGTATAATACAGATAGTTCGCTATTTTGTTATTTAACTTACCTACGTAATATTACTAACTTATTAAAAGGAAAATGTCTCAGGGGCTTTCTTATATTTTCAAAATAATTTCCTTTATAAAACGGCTTGGGAATTTAAAACTAAGTAGACGTTTTTACAGAAACTCCACACTAAGTTTTACCTAGATCGTGCCACTGTAATTCCTTGCGTATTTACGAGTACTTCTCTTTTCCAATGTAAATTTTAATGAAAATATGTTGAAATGGATAACTGATAATCGTCGCCTATGCTTCAACAGTAACACCAAAGACATCTCCAATGCGTTAAACGTATGAAGGTTAAGATGAGAGCCCAGTCGGAACACAACGAGTCTTTTGGCGGCTGATTCCAGCAAGAATATGACCGCTGGCGAGATGGGATAGTAATTCATGGCCGGATAATAAGATGCGAAACCCAATCACCGACTGTATATAAATATAACTAAATCAATCCATTAATTCATCAAAGAGAAGTCAACAAAAAAAGCGGATCATTAACCGCAGTAGATAAGGTATGGGACAAAAGGAAGCAACTGTTAAGTAAAATCAAAAATACTGTATTATTAATTAGAAAATCCCGCACTACAAATCCAATCACATGCTATTCTCCGACAACTAGGGTTTAATTTGATACCCTAACCAAATTCAGGCCCACTATTTCACGGCCTACTATCGATTTAAGCAAAGTTCTACTCTGGGAAAGTTTCATTTGAATTGAGCTTTGAGAATCATTAGGAATTAATCCATTGAACGAAGCCTTAAGGTAAATGGATATTAAAATAAAATGGGGCGCATTGCTCTCTGAATATTTAAGCTACCGGGACATTAATGGAAAAGAATGACACTCAGCTTACACGTCACGTTTTAATTTATTATATCCACTAAGGGACAAGATAAGTTCTGTTTTGTCTCGTTGTTTAGTTCAAAATGCAAGAATAGTAGACTAATTTGAAAGCAATAAAATTACCATTACGATTTTCTTTTATTTAAATTCACGAATATGGCAAAATGCGTAGCTAAAATATTTACCTACAAGTGACAAGCTGTTATGTTTTTTGGAACGGCCTCTAAGCAGTTCACAAAATTTTTAAACATCAAATACGTCGATATTTGTTGAAGATAAATCTTTATACACTGTTTTTCTGTTCTATTCAAATAATATTATGTAACTAGTAAAGACCTAAGACAAGGTAAGCGTGAATATCACAAGTGAAGATGGGCTAGTTGAAGAAGCCGGGAGACTAATTGCCGCCGCGCTGCCTGTTACGAATTGATAAAAGCATCTTCAAAGACACCGCTACATTCAACCAGAACTCGAACACGCCATATTTATTAGAAAGATAATAGTGTCACTCCCGACAGTGTAACGACCCTTTAGTGTAGATTTAGATAGTTCGAACAAACGTAGTGAGTCACAAATAAGGAGTAATCTGTAGTGACAAGGACAAGACGACTCGCTCGTTCAGATGTCTGGCCATGTTGCTGTAATCCAGAGATTTAATTTGATTGATATTGATAAATGTAGATCTGTGGCTTTGTATTTAAAAATAGGAATGTTATTTTTCTCGATAATTTTACATTTGAAAGTAGGTAAACTATTTAACTATGGTTATTTACCAATAATTTAAAATTGTGCTACTTTCAGTCATAACTTTAAATCGCATTATTCCAATTTAATTATTACAATACAGTACAATTATTACAATTCCACACGTTAATTGTGATGTCAAAGAAGTTATCTCATCAAAACCCCAAGAAATCACCGACGCCTATCCATCTGAAGATATACGAATTTAATTTTATTGACAGCGACTACTATTAAGTTTGTAACTAAATATACTTCAGTTCATGAGTTTGATTGAAAACAAGCTCCGCGGAATAAGTAGATACACTTCAAACAAACTGTATCGAATCTAAAGAGCCATTAGCACGAGTACATAATAGAAATAGATCATTTACCGGTAATCTCTCCGCTAAAATAGATGGAATGGGTGTAGAAAGACATAAACCATAGGCAAGATATATAACAGACGATTTTTGATGTGAAACATCTATAGCGGCAGATCAAGTCAAGAGGTGCAGACTATATGTGTGAGGATGCATTGTTATCTTACGTCACACTAAAATGGCTTTACTAGTAGACAGCGTTATTCGGAATATTTCTAACCGCTTAATTAGGAAGGTACAATTGCCTCGCACATAATTTTATCCCTTAGTAATGAGCATTAACGTACCGTAAAGGATTATAAATATTGGAGGTTTGGAGTATCTGATATAGAACTGAAAGATCAGAAAATAAGCTTAGAAATCAACGTCTACCGGGTCAGCTTTTTATAATTCTTCTTCATATACACTTCAAATAAAATCTCTTGCTTTTAGGTCCATAATGATACATGCATTGTTTTTAAGATTAGTGATGGCTTTACGGATGCTCAAAGATAAGTTTAAACTTTTTGTTAATGTTATCGATTTGCTTGTTTCAGATTGGGTCTGACTCACGATGGAGAGGCTCAGTGTCAAACAGAAGCACAGAAAGGTTCTGTAATGGCACCGACAGTATACGCCACTCTTCATAATTTCGCCTGGTCTTCATGCTCCAAAGAACAGTTCCATGAAAAGTCCACGTAAGGCCATTATTGGATTGGAATATAACTACGTGTAGTTTTCCTACTGTAACCTTTGTACAGAAAAATGTATAAATGCTAGCTAGCATTTATGTAACTTGTAAGTTTATTAACAAGGATTTAAAGAATATATGTTGCTATATCATTACTTTGCCTAGCTTTTCTAGGTTGAAATAATTCATCAAATTTTGGGTCAAGTATTTTACATTATGGAATATCATTTCCGGCCAAATATTGTACGAGATGCGGGCGACCGTATTTCGTCGACAGAGCAGCCGATGTCCCCTGCCGTATATAATCGTGTCACTCTTCATTCAAAGGATTTATTATACATCTGGGATTCTGGGACCGGTACAAACAGCCATTAAGTTTTACGAGCCATGACTATTATGTAACCCTTTTCTATTTGTACGCATTACGCAAATAGAATTTCTTGTAATATTTCGACTTATTACGTAACTTTGGTTGTGGATTTATATTTCATGTTTTATATCAATCGTGGACCTACTATAATATGTATAGTAGATACAAGAACCGAGATACCGTTGCCCATCCAATCCAATCTTTTTGTAAGGCTTTAGTTTCCTATTCATACAAATTACAAACAGAATTATTCGTGTAAAACAATGCAAAACCACAATAACCCGACCGTACTTTGAGCCTTTAAATTAACGTACACATATTTCAACTTTTATTCACCATTTTACCACTTTAGGCGTTGAATTTCCAAAAATATTTTTCGCTGCAACCTCTGATATTTAAAAGCTATACCTCTACTAGTGCCATTTAATTATTTAAATTTCGGACTTGTTCATGATTTATGTATTGTTCTATAAATTGGGATAGCGCCGTTTGATTTTATTATTTCTTGATCAGAAAATGGTGGTGTCTTCACGAACGCAGCAGGGATGAAGGAGTGGTATTAGGAGGTGCTAAGCAGCTGTCCAGTTACATTTTCACCATGGATGAACAGTGTAGGACGGAATTTGGTGAGGGGTAAGCAAATTAAACAAATTTAATATTAACATAGAGTATTATAGTAGTTTCATAGTTTCAAAGGTCTAATTTACTAGTCGTTTCTAAGTTATCTAGCTCGCTAGCTCTAAATTTATCTTATCATAAATCCTAGGCGTATCTTGCTTACATGACTTTTGCAAAAATATCAAACGTATGTATCCACGTGAAACTCTTAATTATTTATTTCTTATTATCTTCTTTATCTTTAACTTTTTTCATATTCTTTCTGGTCGTAAAGTTAAAATTCGATAGTGGTATTAAAACAGAAGCTACAATGTATTGCTACTGTAAACAATTCTAACTAAGGCACACGTTCTTGGTATTTTCTCCATCTAGTCAAATCAAAATATTTATTTTGTTTCATCCTGTCGAACGACGTCTGCCATATGTTATCTATGTTTATTTACACGTTGTAAATTAAGTTCTAATAATATATTACGTGAGAGTAATTTCATTTTATCACGATTATCAATAATGTCTACTGTCTCATAACTGCTAAGAATGAATCTTTCGCTTATTATCAAACAGTAAACAGCAGCTAACTATGTTTAAAATTAAACGTTTTACACTTATAGGCCAACTCTAAGATTACTTGTGTTGAGGGTACCATGGACGACACAGAAAGACACGGGTCACCCAGACTTAGCATAATTTTTTTAACTCTTCTTCCAAATTTCCTGTCCGCTTTGAACTCGAACGCTTGAATGGAATTGGAACAGTAGCCACTGCGCCATATAGTCGTATGTAAATTATTTTTAAGACGAGCTATCAAACTTTATTAAAATACGATAAAGTTGACAAGCAGGGACGCCAAGATTTCGCAATTGAACGCGACGTAACTTGTGGACGTGCGACGCTCGTAATTTTTACGACCACCTTGAAGTATTCCCACTTCCTTCGTACGCATTTCCTGTTACATCTTACAATTTGATGAAACGATTTAGATTTATGATGAACGTGTTACTGTTGACGAAGGGTCTTTATTTGTAATTGGGTTTTAAAACATCTAACTTTCTTCATTGGGATAGTTATATAAATCAATGAATTTTTAATTTCAATGAAAAACGTACATAATGAAACAAGGCAATCCACCCATTTTTAAAGGAATAATAGAATCAGAAATAGACGATAAATTATATGTAGGTTTTTATGAATAAGTAATATTATTATTATTGAATTGACCATGATATTCACACAATCCGCAATATTCGCCGCTTTAGTCGTTATAAGCAAATAATAGTTTAATTATTAACTCATCTTTGTCTACTTAAGTGCATACATTATCTTTCTTTATGAATCTCTTTACTATATCTATTTACGCAGTACGGCATAAACAGTAAACCTTGAAGTGTCTTGAAATATTTTATCCCACTTCCTTATTATGTTTCCTCTTGGTAGACAACATTTAATTATATTTATTTCCACGATAAGTATTATACAAGTCAGTTGATTAGAAATTAGCAAATAAGGTTTATTATCCTACCTTTGTAGCATAAGAACAATATTTAAGATAGAAAAAAATGTTGATACGACCAAAGTTAGTATAAAATACTGTATCATAGACTATTGATAGTTCCCAATGCTCTTAACGAAATTGTTTCCCGTCAATAAAACTTAAACAGCCAAAATGGCTGTAACGGCGAAGCGGACGTTTTTTCGATAACTAAGTTTTTCGTAATTCGTTTCAGATTCATTTCGTCAGAGATATCAGAACCTTTAAATAATTTCCAGGTTAAACTTACATTTATATAAATTTATGTCAGACAATTTTCAGTTCTTGAATAATTGGGATTTTGTTTCACAGTACCCCTATTAACTAAACTACCTTGCTACATACTTTGATAAACAAACAATGAAAAACCTTACTTCTTCAGTACATCTTCATATGGAACTCACTGAGTTTTGTTCCTTGCAACTTTTTTCTAACCAGTAATCGCTTTAATATATTTGTGTATTTTTCGAATTTTGAATTGATTCTGACACATGATACATAAGTACAGAACGAATGTTTGTAACATCGAAGTGCGACTTAACGTGTACCAAACAATTTGTATTCATTCATGATAATACTTCGTCACCCTGTGCTGTCATCGGTCGCCCTTTGGGAACATGATGTCAGGGTCTTAAAGTAACTGCATACCCGTTACTTGGTATTTATTTATTTCCTTGTATTAGCTTCATGTTACAAGGATTTTTCGTAGCAAATGTAACCTCAAATAAAAAAAATACATATGAAGTTTTAAAATAATCTTAGACATGTTATTGGATGTTATGTGAAAAATAAATTAAACTAAACAAAGGAGAGAGAACATAGAGTATAAGTTTATGATAAACTCCTAGAATAGTTGTTTTAGTTAATTACAATATAGATCAATGTGAAATCGGTGCTCTATCAACTGTAAATATCGACAATGAAAATTAACGGGAATCTATTTAATATTCAACGCTAGGATTGTAATAACACAGTATGATTTATTTAATATGGGAGGTATTAAAATGGATAGCTATCTAATAAATGATATTATAATAGGAATTAGCGTGTAATAAGCAAATTCATACATGTATAAACAGATTATTGTAGATCACAGATGTTTGAACGGGATAGAATTTGAAAATTCAAATATGAGTGATAACTCGTACTTTGGTTCATCAAATAGGTAGAATAAGTTATGAAGATTTCACCCATACCTATTTATTTAACAAAAAAACAAACAACAAACAAATTAAATAAATACTTGTAAAAGTAGTGATGAGCAAAAAGGTATAAGTAGCTATTACAGCTAGTAAAGTAGCTATTAAATCTGCCGAAAATTTATCTACCAAAAAAGTCACGAGTCGTCCGTAACCGGCATCATCTACAAGTTTTATTACCTTGGAGAATTAATTAGATCAGCATAGAACAATGGCACGATAGAGGGCCATAAACGGTATCAGTACACACCTATATTTGGAAGACAGTTGATTGTTTCGTAAGGACGTGACTCACAGGAATTTGGGTCGAGTTACTTTTGAGTCCACACGGCCCTAATTATCAAAAACAAAGGATATACTTTATCGTCGTGTAAAGATGCTTGAGGATTTTATCTGGCGGTTTTATTAACTAATAAATATCACTTTATTAGCCTATTTACTGCCTGTATTGTACTCATTTAAACGACAAATGAGCCATCACTCTCAATCTTATTAACGCGTGAAAACTGTTACGTATTAAGACGCATTAAATTCTGACATGAACGTTATTGTATTGGCTAATAAAGCTGAGTAGCTATTTTGTGATATTGATTTATTACTTTATAAAATTACAATCTTAAATTAATCGTCATCATACTGTTATTCAAGTATATCATTGAGGAGATGTATTTCATTGTTTCTAAAAGTTTCTTCATGATAGTTTATTGGTAGAGGCAATAATGCAGTTCCCAAGGAATAGTGCCCTAATATCATCATACAAATCGATTTATCCTACAAATAAATAAACGGTTAATACGAATTACACTTCTGCATCATTAAATCACTTTGTCGCAGTTTGTTTGTATTAATAGTTAGTAGTCACTATCTAATAGCACAAAATAGAGAGATTGAATTTTGTGACTATAGGTAGTCCAATAAACATATCACGTTATTTAGAAATAAGTCAATCAGCTATATGTCAATTTATGCTTATCATGGAATTGTAAAGTTCTGAATAAAAAGCACTTTCAAACAAACTTCTATAATTTATCAAACGCAAATCTTTATGAATCGTTGTGGGTGTAAAGCCTTAAAATAGTAGTGTCAGGGAAGATCTCATCTAAATGAAATTAAATGGCTCTTACAATTTAATATCTGTCACAATACAACTTTAGTTTAGTATACACCTGCCTTTGACTAAATAATTAGGCTGGTAGGTACTCTAACATGAAATAAATCGTATTTCAGTTTCCACCATTTGCCATCTATTCTTTTTTATATGACGTCTAACGTACAGGTGCATTTTTATTTAAACCTGAAATTATTTAGTAGCTGACTACAAGCTAAATATATTAAAAGAGTCCCGAGTCCTTCCATAGAAAATAAAATCCGCTTAAGAGCAGCAGGGGCTTCTAAATCAATACCGTCTACCGAGATTTTTATCTATACGGACGACCCAAATGATGCTATGGTTACTATGTCTTAATGGGTCATGGGCTAAAGCTAGAGCCCCCATTGCTTAAGAATTTAGCTTCTAATTTAATATGGTTGTATGTATATCTGTTGTCTATGACACTTACGACATAATGGAATTCTAGTAACGGGTTTTTCTTCTTCCAGCTTTTTTTTCCCTCCCAGGCGACAGTTTACTTAAGCTTAAGTATGATGTATTTGTCTTTCATAAATACGATGATATGATAGGTATTGTCTATCGAGACTTTAAGAACTTTTGTAATGAGATAAATGTTTTTATTTTATTTTATAATATTGTAGATTTTAACGTTTGTTAATTGAGCCATTAGTTTCAAAGACGAAATAAATGATTTTGAAATTTGAATTGAATTGAATTTTAGTATTAGACTATGAATGTGTAGGGTTACATAAAAAGGTGATTTATGCATAATATTCTGGATTGTCACTCAGGTTCTCAGTGTGCAAGTCAGTGAAGTTAAAGTCAGCGTGTTCAAGGCTGTGGTGTGCGCATAGAAACATGCCCCATGTTTGTCGTTCGAAGCGCGCTCCGCCTCTTGAAGGGACGCCGTGTGGAAACAACCAAGTAAGTATGAAACTAAGTACACCAAAACAATCATATTCATATTATATATTATCAGTTTAATTAAATGTTAATAACAAATATATAAGTACCAATGTATGTTAATAGGATAATAATTGAGGCTGTTTCTTCAGGTTGAGGCTTTCAACAGCGCTTCATAAACAGTTATTTATCAGAATGACAACCTTTAACGCGTATCTATTTAGCATCTTCCATATAAGTTTATGTTTGTTTTTTTATAACTCTAACATCCACGCTAATCTTGGTTTAAAAACCTTTAAGTACTATATTTTTTTGATGTAATGAAACCTTTCACGACCACTTTTATCCCCGTCGATTTACGTTAAGTCTTTGCTAATAAATTCCACCACTTAGACGCCCTTAGTGACCGCACAAAACGAACCGTAAAAGTTATTTTTCACGCTCTTCGCACCAGTTTTATGTTTCTCGTGTTAGGAATTTAACCTTGACTTCATATAGTATTCTTGTGACCATGTGCAATACGAGGTAAATGATTGATTAGCCGAATGCAGGAGTTTCTTTAACCGTTACTTTCTCTTCAATGCACATTTTTGTTATACGACCCTCAGACGTATGTATGGTTTGGGGTTGAATTTATAATTGACTGCGCGAGAAGGTCAGTAAAGTTTTTGAGTGTATGTACGTTCATTACTTAGGTACGATTTATAGCCCAAATGGTTTATCGATTTTAACATATTATAGATATTATTGGATTCGTTTCTGTTATAAAAGTGACGTCCTTAACCATGAATATTTCTGAAGTCGTGTTATTATGGTTTTCTTTTAACAATTATCCTCTAACACGTTTTTGTCTTATAAGCCACAAAACAAACCAAAGTGTGTTGTCACAATCCCGACGTGCCATTTGAAATAACAAAATGCGTTGTACGT
Source organism: Lerema accius (assembly GCA_001278395.1). Lineage (NCBI taxonomy): Eukaryota > Metazoa > Arthropoda > Insecta > Lepidoptera > Hesperiidae > Lerema > Lerema accius. Next base: position 205,263 of record LGAG01000264.1, on the reverse strand, counting down.
CACTTTCAATAACATACTCTCTATATTTTGAGAATAGTTTATTTATGAAGCTCAACGGGAAACATCCTGTTGTTTGTTCCTCTTAACGTAGCGTTACACGAGCATCCATTGTTCTTCTCACCTATTCCATATTATAGGACTTTAATTGAACAAGCAGGTGATAAGAACTTTACATAAGTTATACCTACATTCGTAACCTATTTAAGATCCATCCATCATTGACAACCTCCAAAGATGTTACAAAAAAGTTCACGTTTATCTAAAAACATTTAAGTAGGTATATAAATTATTCAACAAGAAAGAAGGGAGATCAGCGTCTTTACATACTGAGGCTTAAGTCCCGGTTTAAGAGCTACTATAGAAAGGATAATACTAAAAACCAGTTGCTAATACAAACTCTCAAGATTCGAAATACAGGACAATATTAACAAACATAACTAAAAGTTTCAGTTGGTTTCTGTCAATGATACTTGGGTGTTAAAAAATCAGGCTTCTAGCTTTAGCCTAAAAGAAGTCATAGGGTAACAAAAATGGCCTAAAATGCTTCGAGAAAAGATGCCGTGCCGCTTTTTTGCTCGACTTGGCGGAGGCTCTGCCATGCCCCCAGATTTTATACAAAATAAACAATCGAAAAAAGCACCAAACTGCATTGCATGCTTTCCTATCGTCAATATAAAAGTCATTTTCCATCTCGTTCTTGGTCATACTTCCTTAGGGTATTATAATAACTGTTCTTTGCATAAAAATCATTAGTTTCATTCAAAACACTCAGGTGAAATCTATGAATTAAGATTCAACTTTAACGCTAATTAAATTGTTTGGAACTTTCGTCTCTAAATCACGTTAATCAAAACACTGCGTCGATGCAAACCACCAATATCATCGGTCGACGTTGACCATCAATTAATCTTGTTGCATATTAACTCTGTCGATCACTTACCATCTACCAAAGCCTATAAGCCCATATCAGACTTTGAATACATATTACATTGTGTAATTACAGTCTATTGTGACAGTGTACCTAATCGAGATTCCATCAACGTTCCATTTCACGTCCGAGCTGGCATGCAAAGCGTGTGTATGCATAAATTCAATAAAATCCTTTATGAATAATTTTAGAACAGTGCAATTTTTCAATGTTGAACCCGATCAGTAGATACCTACAACGTTCAAATGAAAATATACGCTACATTACAATTCATATTTGAATTAACATGTCGATTACAAATTCCATTACGATTGTCGGAATATAAAATCTTGCGAAATTAGAATTGATGACTTCATATTAAACAATGTTTATTGAATTTTTATCTCAGTCCTTGGCGGTTAATTTCTTGTTGCCGTTTTGACGTCATCGGTAATAAAGGTATCGGTAACAAAGGCAATTCTTGGATTGTTGTTTTTTAGGTATCTACTATTGTAGACTCCAAGCTATTATATAGGTAAAATTTTTGGCGAGGCTCGTAGTGAAAGCAACAAAATAATATCTGGTCGGTTCCTTTGAATTAAGGGTTCTGTTAGATTTATGTTCTATTTCACTCAACTGAATTCAGCGAAAGCTAATCACCAGCCTCCTTTAAACAATCATCAAAATTTTAACTTCGTTCCAAAAGCCAGTAAATAAAGACGTTACATTTTGTTACCTCTTTTATGGTGATCACCGCCATGATGATCCTTTTCATTGACTCCAATACTCTGAAAATATTGTAGGAGCGAAGACGCACTTACCCATAATAAGTTCGTATTACAAGCGGTCGGCTAGATCTTGATAGATCACACGCGCGTGTATAGGTATACTCTTACATAGAGTCCTATCGTTCGATCGTGAAAATACGACTTTTACGCATCACCAACTTTCCTTAACCGTACTAGACTAGCAGTGCGTATAAGTTTCGTTGACAAGCTTCATTGAAATAACGTATTAGATGTAAGTATCTCGGTTTCAAATATCTCTATGTAATAAAATTGGTTTTCACAATTTTTTTGGAAAAGACCTTAATTTAAAATGGCCTGTAAAAGTTGCATTCAGCTAGCCATGAAGTTTGAAGGAACGATAACGATGATGAAAAGAAAACTTGTCCATTGGAAACCACTCCTCAGATTGGATACCAAAGAAATGCCGTACTAGATAGGCTAAAGACATTAAGAAGACAGCAAACTTCAGTTGGTTTCAAAAGGCTTAGGACAGCTTAAATTGCTGATAGTTAGAAAAGAGTTACGTCCATAAGTGAACGCGCAAAGTGTGATGGCCTAATTAATATTTTTAATAGCAATTAATAACTCCAAGTAACTGCGTGAAATATAAGATGGATTGATAGATAAGATACAAATGGGTAAAGCATTGAGAATAAACGTAAATAAATAACTCCATAAAGCAAGCTTGGACGACACAGCTGGCACAACAAAGAAACGCGATATCCGCTCATTCAGTTGACTGAGCGCCAGTAATTGGCATTCGTCACGTTCGGTAGGGAATTTCAGCTCACGGGACAAATTAGAGATTATTGTTGTTTTACTACTAAATGTATATACTGCATCAAAATGCTTTGTTTTGATTCTGAATTCAAACAGTATGAAATTTCAACTAACGTCAACAAAAGATTAATGCTTCTATCTTCTCCTTGTTCTTTATTAATCAATTCGTAATTCGTTCGTTCTAGTAAAGTACGAGACTTTTAATATAAGGCTATAAAGATAATAGAAATAACTATATAGTATCAGTATTTTATATATTCGAACTTAGAAATTTAAAAACAATTGGCTTGCTAAAAATTTACTGGTCACACATTACCATATTAATTTAAGTACAATAGGTATATGCTTCAAAAATTTCAATCGACGTCGTAACCAATGGAAAAACAACAGAATTAATACTTGCTCAATGAAATACGCTTGTACGGCGAAATTAGAAAGATATCGGATCATTCCGACTCCGAAGCCGTACCATTGTTCTGCATAGATACATAAGTAGGTATATGTTCACTGAACACGAATATACCCTGAATGGAATTCTGCTCCGCTGAGCAAACTGTACGATACTAATGATCAATTTATTGAGCAAGAAGTTAATCTGACTCCGTTTGAACAGCCTTATACAAATGTGACTTATTGGTGATAGGAAGATATTCTTTATTTATATTAATTTCCTGTTAAGAAGTGGTTTATTTCGATATTAGGTATATCATTAACTTCCACAATTCTACTCTTATTATTCTTACTTTACGACTATTAAGATTCCTACCAAAATCTAACACTAGTAGCACCAACTAACCTACTAATAGTTCAGTAACAGTTTGAGGTTTGTTATAAGTAGATGTCCTTGAACAGCAGGGAATGGTGTCACTTCAAGCTCGCATAATATCTTAGGTAAAATATCAGGTCAGAATTTGATGACCTTAAACGGCTCTAAAAGGGTCAAACGGTTATATTTAAAACACTCTAAAGAAGGTTATAAATACGAGTATGTCAAGATACCAAGCTGTTATAAAAGGTAACAAAAGTGTTTTGCTAACTTTAAAACCACTAGACAAATGGGAATCAAAATAATTTAATTGATAGTTTATTTCTGGTATTAAGTTAGTACGACACTGATTTATTTCTTTTATTAAAAAAAAATATTAAAAAAGCAGCAACATGATTCTATTTTATTATCTTTGTTGCAGCAAAAGTAGCTAGATATAATAATTTGTTGTTTCCTTGGCAAATAAACCAAAATAAATCCCTCTTACTAAACGTCATAGATTGATGTTTATTGATATAACAGAGATATTGTAAATAGGATCTCAATATAAGTTTTGAAATACACAAAATCTTAAAAATCAGGAAATAAATAAAATGGAAAAGAAATATAATGCCCATTTTATCAAAAACAGCAAATTAATATTCAATAGTTTTAGTTTGCTTAGCTTAACACTAATTCAAAGTGATGCATATTAGAATTAACACCAAAAACTAGGCTACTGTCTGACATTGAATTAGACTAATCCACGACCAAAGTTTGGTCTCTCAAGGTGTTATGTTCATGAGATGTTTTGTACTTTCAGTGGTGTGTGGATAGAGTTTGTGAGCCCATGCCAGGACATCAGGTGGGGCAGAACGCAAACGAAGACAATGGAGGTAAAGCAGAGTGGGGTGAGTGGAGTGAATGGACCGATTGTAGTGCGGAGTGTGGTTACGGACTCCGGACTAGAGTAAGAAGATGTCAGGTTAAAGGGTGAGTTGCATCTTGCAATATTTTTAGAGACATTTCAATGTTAATGTTTGGACCCAACCGAACTTATTTGTGAGTCACCTTTATGTTATTTAATAAATCCTTAGTACCATTTTACAGATCTTTAAAAGGCTTATCAATTTGTATTGTACGATACATCACATTTTATACTCGTCTGCCTATAAATGACAATGATACATTCAGATCAATAGAAGTGTTTCTCTTAATGAGCCACCACGTTTAAATGTACTGCTATAATCTTAATATTACCTAACCTATCGCCTTTATCATAAACCGATTTCGAAAAAGGAGGTAAATTTATTGACAACGGCACAAAATTTTATAGGTCGACATAATTATGATCGTCCACACCTTTTGCCCAATCATTTTATCAAATTTGTACCATGTTTTTGTAACAGATTGCAGTCAGATACAGCGTGTGAGGGTGCAGGCTCCCAGGTGGCAACTTGCTGGACTGGATCAGCGTGTGCTGCTACAAGAGACATTCGCTCAGATTTATGCGCTCGGCAAGCAACTCATCTCATACCACATTTACATAAAGAAGGTAGGATACTTCTTTATAATGCGGCTCCATATTCCGTTGTTTTTGATCAAATGATTTTTGGACACTTACTGCAACAAGATCTTTACAATGAGCTCCTTCCATTATATAATTATGGATGGAATTATTTTGGCAACTGAATATTACTTCTGATACTCCAAATTATGCGCGGGATAATAGCCGGTAAAAATATTTTTAGATTAAATTGACCTGTTATCTTTGCCCAGTACTCTCCCGTTGGACCAAAAATGTTCGAGTCGCGTTCTAATGGTAATTTGATCAGTTGATAAAACTGTTCGGAAAAATCGAGCCTAATTTCTAAATTAATGTTAGCACATTCAGATTAGTTGACTAATTGATGTGATTCATATTCATTGCAAAGTTGAAAGGTCAAGGTAAGCTGTCCTTTATCATTTATAATTTCAGTCTGAATAGTTGCTAATAACGACAGATATAGAAGTTGTTCCAATTAATAAATTAGGTCAATTTAAACGAAACGATTTAAAATTAAGCGATGAAGAATATAAATCTTAGACAATAATTATTATTTATGTACCTAATTATAATTCCGGCTAAATACTACTGAATAAGTCAAGAATATTGCTTAAAATTTCCAATCAGCCTTCAAAGAACTCGTCGTGAAAAGCAGACTATTACAAGTATTGGATTTTGTCAAGTAACAATAGAATACTATTTTCGCTAAAATGGTAATTAAATTTACAATTGAGCTAGATGGATGTTAACGGAAAATCCGATATACGAGTCCTAAGCTTGAAAACGAACCTACACGAGTTTCATTTCTGTTACTGCCCATATAATGTTATAAGTGTTTATTTATAATTTAACAGAATCAAAACACTGTGAAATATGGTGTGTGGACTACGCGGGCGGAGATCCCAACACCTTCGGAGTGTTACCAGATGGTGCTCCTTGTAGCTACGAGCGTCCTTTTGACATGTGCTTCCAGGTAAGAATAATTGAAAAATATTATACTCAATAAAACGATTAATGTGTTGATAATTAATCCAATTAAACTGTGTCAAGTTTTTTGACCTCGAATTGCCCTGCCGCAATGGTGATATGCTAGTCAAATATTTCATATTGGTGATTAACTTACTTGATGATAACTGACTTGTTGATGACAGGGCCTGGTCCTGGTGAAGAATGGCACTTAAATAGATCATTATTGAGGTTATTAGAACAAGCCGCCCTGCTATGATCAATAATAATCAGCAATAATCGCATGGTATCGGCGAGATTATATGAAATGGAAAGTTTCATTGTACTCGGAGTCTCCCTGAATAATAGACTGCTGCGTGGTGGTGGTTAGAGGGTAGAAATCTCTCATAACCCGTAACCAATGGGTTCGGTTATCTTGTTAAAGACTCCTCCCACGAGACTAAGAAAATATTCTATACCATAACTGTGAACATCGTTATAATTTCTGCTCCCAAAGTTAAAAGCAATTTTTAATATTGTCCAGAATGTATGATTCTTTATAGAAGACAATGTTCTGGAATGTTTCGCTTGAAAGTGATGGCCTTTGTATATCCATAGTCGGGCAATAAACAGCAATATTGCGCTACACTCAATAGCTTTTATAAATTCTAATATCTTACTATAATATTAAGTAAAATTTAACATAATACAATTCTTAGAATTACTAGGACCTTATAAAATCCCGTGAATTGATATTGTAAGTCTTTTGTTAGCCATTAGACTGCCCTCTAGTTTAAACGAAGCGTTCAAACAATCATACGATTCCATGACTCACAAGTCCAGTAATTAATTTCGTACATTAACAGACCATATGTGAACAAGGTCAATGCAACGGCACTGACCTCTAAATTCTCAACATGAGTAATATTTTTAATTATAATCTAGAACTCGAGTAATCCAATTAGAAACAAACTCGGTACTGTTTTCCCCCACGTGCATTTAATGATGTGTGTTTGTACATTCCATCGTTTAGCACACGTGTGGGATCAGGGTAATGGCTCGAAATTCCCTTCGTACTCCAAGTGGTTTTATTTTGTTTTGACGTCACTAGTTAGTACCGCTTATTTTTACTCAACTACGCACGAAGGAAAGTAATGTTTTTCGAGCATACGTAATTACGTATGTGTGAAAAAATTGGGAGTTGGGCTTACTATGAATCATTAAGTACTTGTTATTGTTATCGTTTTGTCCTATGGCATGTCCAATATCCAAGACTTGTTTAGTTTTCACATTGTTATCATTATTGATTTTTACTTGTATGTTCAAACTTATCAAAATGTCAGTAACTAATTAGAGAAAAAAATTATTTTTTATTCAGTGTTTGAATAGAAGCAAGGAAATTCGATTTAGACTACATAAGTAAGTTAGGACTATTTAAGTTAACCTACATTAAAAGGAGTGGCCATCAACAGGAACTGTGGCGGCCATGTTGTGAGCTGAAGTTTGGGTAAACTAGCACAGTAGCGCACAGAGCACGATATATTTACTAACTTCTACACAAACAAACTACTGCAATATTGTGTTGTTTTACTATCCACATCGTAGGAACTAGGAGTAGTAATAATAAATTTCTGTTTATTTCACCTAACCTATTTTCATCATCAGGTTTAAATAGTCCAAAAATGCTACTAGTATTAAGTTCAGCAGTAATTCATTCCATTAAGTGGCAATAAAAAATAAATAAACAAACAAAGCGTTGCGTGTCTATGAATAATTTTATTTATTCATGTTCTACGATACTTAGTAAATTATACAATTTAAGGCTATGCAATAAATATCGTAGTTATGATTTATGTGGCACCGAAGCGTTCGCCATTTTTTTTCTTTTCATTTTTACGCTATATTTATATTTTTACTTCATACTATCTATCATTTACTAGGTTGGTAATAAGCGCAGTGTTTTCCGTTTGAACTTCTTACGTTTCTATGTATGAAATTGTACCTACGATGTGTTGATTATACACTCCATACACAACTTTGCTTTGTATAGTGTCTTTTATAGTTTACCAATATTCTATGTATGAGCGAAATTATTTATGGGAGTTGAAACTTAAACTCGGCTTATGAAACACAATTACGATAAAACCCATCGTCATTCGCATAACTTATAGACAGATCTGTCGTAACTAGTTTTAGATGTACATGATAACACATGTGTTTATTCTGATGTGTCATTTGCAGGGCACATGTGTGAAGGGTCAATGCAACAGCACCGATCCCGGCTGCAACTGGTGCCCAGATGGCTACTGCAACAACAACACACACATTTACTCCAGAGAACTCGGGAAAGGTAACCTTTTTTGCCTTTTCGTACTTTCCTTTTTTACTTTTACGTTACGTAGATACCCAAAAGGTAAAAACGGGACATGCCTGTCTACTACTATGCTGTCTGTCTGTCACCAGGCTGTATCTCAGAAACTTTAATAGCTAGAAAGCTGAAATTTTTACAACTTATGTATTTCCGTTGCCGCTATAACAACAAATAGATACTAAAAATAAAAAATATTAAGGGGGTCCCCATACAACAATCGTGATTTACTTTGTAGACGATGATAAGGAACCCTTCGTGCTTGAGTCCGATTCGCACTTGTCCAATTTTTGTTTTATAACAATCTAGAAGACAATCTCTAGTTCCTATTATTAGGTACATTTTTTGTATAAAATGTATCGACCTTAATCCGCCACTAACCGCAAAAAACTCGAGATACATTTATTTTCTTTTTCTTATAATATTTCCTAATTCCCAAGACCAAACTAAAGTATATTATTTGGCTTACATTACGTTTCTCAGAAGCACCAGTGAAAAGTAAATGTTTGTGTACAGGTAACAAGTTTCTCGTTCTCGTAATTACGTTTGCATTATTTTATTTTACCATTTTCGTCGTAGAATTTTTTCGCTTAACGAAAGATTCAATTTGATAATAATGTCGTTGTATTAATAAGAAATAAAATATTTAATGTATACATCAAGTTAAATGTTGTATTGAATTCGTGAATACTTATATATTAATGCGAATTGGGAGATTATTACGCCAAAGCTCAAAAATGTATAATGTCAAAGAAATTTATTTCACATTTTGTTGAAATAAAAAAGTAAAACAATCCTTTTATTTAGTCGACAATAATAGAATTCTTTAGATATTCTAATGGTGAATTTACACCAAACAAACGAAGAGCTAGAGCTAAAACAAAAGCATTCTCACTTGATCTATTACTCTCTTTGATATAATATCTCTGTGAACGGAGACAGAACTACGAAATAATACTCTAGAATACTCTACGTTGTTTACACTAAGATAATTTAATCGAATAGGGCGCTAATGAGGATTCGCTCGTCTGATATAAATGTATCTTAATATGTAACCTTAATTTACGTAATGTTTAAGGTTGGACAAGATTAACAGTGATACCACACGAGGCTCACCAACTCTCAGTCCACATAGCAACACCAATAGCACTTAATATCGCCATACGAGAACGTCGACGTGACCGGCCGATATTAGAGCTTGCCAAACACTCCAAACGTTCAGAAATCATTAACAAACAGGACAGCTACCTCAAGTACGATCCTAACGTGCCACAGAACTTACGGATTATTGAAGTCGATAGCAATATCATTGATATAAAGGAAGAAGGACATTATGAGTATGAAGGAGAAGTGATCGCGGCTGGTAGTCTTATTCATTGGAAGCAAACTGATACGGATATTCGAATAACGTCACCGTCGAAACTACAAACTGATTTGATGATTATGGTAAGTTAGTAATTTCATTACTAAGAATATTTTTTTCATTCTACTAGGAAGACGAAAACATTTCCAAAAATGTGAAAACAATACTCAGTTCTCTTTATCAATGGATTTCTTTTTCGGTTAATTTAATTTATTGCTTGCTTTACCAAACTGATCCTGCAAATGTTTTCCTTCCAAACGTTTTATCTCTAATAGTTTGGCCGAATATTTCGAGAAGATCCTATACAGCATTACCTATCGAATCCAAATGTGATTCTTCACCATTCTTTCTTTACTGTAACTTGTACAGAAAAAATATACTATGTTAAGATAAGATGCAATAAATGTTAGCTGCAGACTACATCAAGTCACTCGACATTTTTTTACTTGTTCTAAAATGTCGTGAATGTAGTAATGCTTGCATTTCAACGACTTCATATTGTAGCTGATATTGTAAAATGAAAATATCGATCGATATTCGAGATAGAAAACTTACTACAAAGGTTTCTATTGAAATTTATTTCCCAGTAGATATTACTTTGAGATAGGTGCATAAATCCAGGTTCAATACTTTCATATTTTCCTACACAAAGGATATTACGTTAGTTCTTTATGGTATTACTGTGTGCTCTACTTTATAGTCGTATTTCTATACGTCGCAACAAGTGTCTAATATAAAACCTTATTCCATAAACAAATGATCGTATACGATACTCGATAGCAGTTCGTAAACTTTTCTAAATTTGCCTCAACAAAAGATAGGAAGGAACTTTGCAATATCTAAGAGTATAACAACTTATGACTCTCCAAACTTCCCCGTGTAGTTTAAAACATTCCCTGCTTTTATAAATGTGATGTCAAAAACTGTTTTCAAGACTTATTTGCTGATATTTGGGTATTTTTAAAAAGAACAACAATGTCTATGAGGCAAACATGAAAAATTAGCGTCTAAAAAAAAATGAAAAAACAAATCACATTCACTTACTACCTGACGGTGACAGGAGGGTAATATTTTTTTTTCGTGTGTATGTATGTCTTTTCTTTGACTAGCTCTACAGCCCAAACGGTTTGACGGATGTCACCATACGTGTCCATTAGATTCATCTCAATTATGGGAGTGATATCGGGCATAAAAATTTTGTTCACGGCATTTACCCCTCCAAATAAAAATATAATAGACGGGTGAAGTTTTGAAATCACACCTTAAGTAATTTGTTGAAGGTACGGAATAGATCAAGTTTTGAAAAGTATTAATTAAGTATTGTATCTTTAAAATATTTCAAGTACGTATTTAGGTTATCAGAATCGATACTTTGTGAGCTCTATTGTTACTTACGCCAGGTATATAATAAATTTACAGTAAGGCAAATTTAGCTTTTAGCGTCCTTCGTTATACGCGTAAAAAAGCTAAACCCAGCATTTGATGTAGGTCGACAAGCTGTGTTACAGGAGTTAATAATTCAACACTCCTTTCAACCCTTCCTAAAGTTAATAGAGAATTCACTTTCCTCTTTGTAACGACACTGATGTTTTCATTTCAGTTGTTTTGTGTTATTTTTCATTTAGCTGAGTATTTTAACTTGGGAAGTTTGTAGTTAAATGTACTTGATGGAATTCATCGTTTGGAAATAATATTAAAATGCTTAAATATCTTAAACAACTCAAACCAGTATCCTTTCGAAAACATTCGCGTTTTCTGAAACGACTAACATAACTTTAATACCTAATTCTAAGTACAGTGGTAGTAAGCTCAGTATATGAAAAGGCACTTAAAATCCTTTGTATTTTACGTATGCTTGAGCAATAATATTTTTAATTGAATTGTTTTCTTCTAACAGGCTGTACCGGAACATCCGTATCCGACAGAGGATATAATAGCAGTGGAAATGTCTGTCAACTACAGCACACCAGCTGGCCGGACAAGGCTCACCCGCCCCATGGAGTACAGGTACGATTGTAAGAACAAAATATTCGGTCATAAATGCCGTACAATGGGTCCTAGATTCGAATTCTATCGAGGCGAAAATTAAAAAAAATAATTGGAATTTCTGTTCTCGGTTTGAGTGTGCTTGTGGAGTTATAAGAGAGTAGCGTCTATTATTTATAAAAACAAACACAGAAGTTCGTCTATTGCGAGTTAAGTTAAATTATATTTTTTATTTGACGAAGTGTTGGTAGAAATACACGAGTTATGTGCTACAAAATTGCGAGGTATTTAAATCTTCACATTTTCATCTAACTTCAAAAGTAGTAGACTACTAGTGAATTACTCTGACTCGAGTAAGTAGCACGTACCTGGTATGCTTTATACGATTGTGTTCACTATACTTTAATAGGTCAAGATCCAGCCAAGGACGCCCTGTAACACTTACTAAGGCATACTTGGCGTTGTACCAAATTCCCGGATTTCCAATAATGGCTTTCAGTGTAAACATTTAGTTCGGCAAGAATGTAACCGAATATACGCGTAGGTATTATGTAAGGAATTCTAATATTTATATTAATAAATAATAAACTTACTTACGAATCGTAAATGTGGTTTCAGACTATTTTGTATAATTTCCACTTACACTCTTTTCTACGTCTCTTGTTGTATTCACAAAAGTACAAGAAATACATCAAATTCTAATAGTTTCTGGTCTTGTGTAAAAGTAATTCTAAGACTCCTCCCGATTCAAATTGTTATAGTTGCCAATATCAACGTTTTTTATTAATATTAAGTTACTTTGTTATAAAAATGTCCTGTGTAAAATAAAACAGAGATGTTCTCGTACCTAACAAACAGCAGACAAGGTACAAATGTTAAGAAAACAAAGGACACAAGGGCCAACGGGAGATTAGCATTCATTAAACGCATTTTGCGCCGCCACATTGTTTAGTTAAATAAAGCGAAAGAGAATTTCCTACTTAAACAGTATACAAGCGAGCCTTCAGAGTATAATGCTTAGATGCTTGTCAAGAACGTCGTTTTTATCTCACAAACATGGCGCGCCCTTTATCACTTAACTACGACTACGCTGCGAGTATTTTTCTATTATGAAAAAGGAATTTAGATCGAGGCTAGATATTGCATTATGAGAAGTATGAGTTTATTATGAGGCACGAAAGACATTTTTTCCCTACTTTACATTGATGGATTAAATTTCTTTTGCCTGTCGAGTTAGCAAAAAGAGAAAATAAAAATTGTGGAGGGACATTAGAAAACT
>LGAG01000264.1:166730-192380 GCA_001278395.1 Lerema accius | reverse complement strand
TATCGCCCGAACTTAACTGGAGGGACATTAGAAAACTAGATACAAACTAAACTAAAACTACAGTATTCTAAACTATCTTTAACTATGTTTCAACAATTTAAATATATTATGTTTGTTGGCAATTACAATGGTAATACTTTCTATCAAGACGATTTTCCCAACAACTTTTCAGACACAAAATCTCCTCTCATTGTTTTGACACTGAAACATTTAATAGATTTAAGCTTTCTGAATCCTCGTTCCTTAAATGTTTTGCGTTACTTAACATTGTTCCCTTAATATTGTAACAATTCAGCTCCGTAATGAATTTTAAATCACAGTTAGCGCCTTTCAATGTAACAAGTTGGTCGTTACTAACAAGTATCTTCTTTGAAACACTTCAGACGAGTTTGAGGTTACCACTTATAACAGCTATTGAGAGCGGAGCGGGCTTTCTACCCGCTGCAAAGTTTTAGAGAATATTTCAACCGTTAATCGTTGCGATAAACTATTTGGGATTCCTTAATGGCTTTAATTTTTCATATCATTGAAATCTTTTATTAAGTTTGGATACCTAAAGATTTAAAATCGATCATTTTGCTGGAGGGGGAAGGGACTTCATCGATTTTTTTCTTCTTAAAGCTTAACTATCCGTTTTTAACTCTTAATATTATTAAATATACCACACGTCGCGAAAAAATTTCATCCACATCTTGAAGGCAGCTAAAAAAATCTGTTTTGCCAGCGTTATAAATATGTACGCCTATGCTAAAGTTCAGCTTTCTTTGCTTAATTTATATATATGACACACTATAATTCCACTATGTCGTGGATGCCATGGACAACACGTATAAGAAATGGACATCTCCCAGGCTTAGAACAGAAACTAAACTTTATTATTCATATACTTTTGTCTCGCTAAAAATTGAACACTTATTAAACAGCGATCCAACGTGGAAACTATTGCGCCATACGGGTGCTCGATCAATGTAAGTCTCTGGAGTAACGAGACCGTGTAGTTAATTGTGGTTCCGATTTCAGTTTATTACGATGTAGCCTGGAACTTTGATTCAAAGGACCGTTCGTTTTGGTCCCTCGTTGGGCGCCATTTACAACGCGCAAGCTATAAGGGAACTAAATGACTACGGAATAAAGTTCTTGCGTATCAAAACTTATAGGTACTTGTTAAGAAAAATGAAGCAACAATTTTGTGGAGGGGTAACATGACTCTGTTTCGTTATGAGATTGTAGTGGAGGGTACTATTTTAGCTAATCATAAAATGCTTGTTTATTTTCGTAACACATAGCTACAATATGAAGTTGGTTTTAACCAAAAAACTTAATCAAAATTAACTATGCTACAAAAATGAACCTAGGTATGCGGGACGGGGGAACGTCTCCGTTGAGTTGATCAACTGAGAATCGCAAATATCAAACATATTTTTACCATTGGCTACATGTTTGAAAGTAAGGGATCCAGTCATTTGTAATTTGTTCAAATTACTAATGCTCGTCTGAAAGTGTTCGCCTTACATGCATGGTCTATAGGGCTATGAGTCTATAGGTATAGGGTTTTGACGTCGTTGTAGCTGACAGAACAACGAATAATACAGTTCTTTCTTCCGTGTTGTAGCCAGTATTATGTTATACAGGTGGTCTATGGAGCGCGGGCCGTGTTCGGTGTCTTGCGGCGGCGGCGTGCGAACAGTGCGGCCGCGGTGTGCGCGCGGCTTGCGTTGTGCGGCGCCGCGGCTTGAGCGATGCAACATGCACAGGTATTTTATATTTACATACACCTATAAGTATGACCTATAAAGTAAGGATGACACGAAACCTCAAAATAATGTAAGCAGTGGCTGCACTTGAATAGTGTCTGCATCATTTTGACGCATGAATAAGTAAAGTTGTTTTACACTGTCTCCTTTAGTAATTAAGCGACTTTGTGTCATGACGCTCGTACCAATATTTGCTATATATTTTTAAACGTAGATATTTTTAAATGGGTTTGAACTGAAATAAAAGCTGTATAAAAATTAATAAATCTTTGGGGATCTAAAAAAGAAAAAATTGTAGGCTTTTAAATAACTTGTTGAAGTTAAACGAATACTTATTGCTCTTTACCATCACAAACTTAATCAATAACAAAACGTCAGCTAGGTAACAACAGAGTATGATAGGTTTCAATTCAATCTGAAGCAATAGAAAATCTAAATTTTAAACATTTCGATATACATTTTCTGTCTGTTAAGAGCTCAAGATACGCTTTTCAGATGTTTCAAGTCGTCTTTTATCATCAACAAACATGCAAAAGTCTCACTTGTACGAGTATATCATAAACAAACAGGAAATACATATATCAACAGTGTACGCGTACAACTTTCACGGAACTCGATACAAACATTTTGTGTTTTCATCTCGATGATTTCCAACATGAAATACTCGCTGTAATTTACTGTACTGACGTTGATCTAACATATTAAAATCACACATTTGTATGTGGACCGAAAACGATTATTGATTGACGGTTCGTGAGATCTGACATTAATTAATTCGACGTGATTGGATTCCGGATCGTTATTATTGAGGCAATTCATTGCAGAGCATGAATCACCACAAATCCAGTTGATGGAGATAAGGATTATATGGGGCTTTAAACGACCTTTTGATCCTTCTGGCAGTAGGTTAGGTCGTTTTTGTAACAATAATCTTTATATAAAAACTTACGTATACGTCCGTATGTCACTCAACTCCTCATAAACGACTGGACGGATTTTATTTATAATTTGGCGCATTTGTATTACATTGTGACGTAATTGTATATGAAATTAGGGTTTAAAAATAACAAATTTACAATAAAAGGTGTGTTCTTTTACGTTAGTTAATCCTAATTAAATTAATTTATTATGATTACATCATAAGTTTTTACCTCACAATTGGTGACACATCTAAACGTAGTTCCACACAGTTAGGTAGGTACATAATACATACAATTTGCTTGCCGCAACTCCAAACCAAATTACGATTACGTTATCTCTTCAAATATTAAACCGATTACTAATTGTGATATGAAAGTTTAAACGTAATACAAACACAATCTTGATAGGTTTACAGAGTAAACGTAGCCCGTGTTGCCTTAATCCATAATCACACGAATCTCGCTATGGAGTTGGTAATATAATTATTGTTATTTTATTACATAATATTTTCTTTCGCGTAAGGCTAATGGAAATTCGGAATAAATGCAAAAAATAACCAGTTCTTTTAAAATATGAATCATCTACTATGTCATTGCTACAAATATTTATTGTACAATTCACAGTAGGTACAAAGCCCAAATTCCACATTTTTTATATCAGCTACGGCGCAAGAATTTGCATGAAAATGCAATTTTTTCCGTGCGAATTTCCTGGACGTTTTGCATAACGATAAATCATTCTCTAATGGAACGTCTCAGTTTAGAAAGCCTAACCATAATGGGTAAGGAATTTGCGTTGTACGCAAGAATTTAAGACCGAGATACCAACAAGAATTTAATTCGCCGCGCGTTCGATTTATTTGTGCTCATAGATTAAAGCCAAGCTTTATTATCGAAGAACAATATTAAATTCTTTCGTGAATGGTTTATCTTATATTTTAGATGTTATTTACTGAAATTCAATCTTATCGCAAAACTTTGAATTATGTTTATATGTAATATCATTTGTAAACTTATCAGTATAGTGGCTTTAAAATTTCTTCGAAATTGTTAGAATAATACATTATTTACGTATTATAAGTTACCTCCTAATTGTAACCAAATTTAAATTCAAAATTTTAATAGGATAAGTACCAGTTACATACAGTAGATTGTGTATTATAAAGATGATTGAAATTGCTGCGTAACTACGACTAAAAACTGTTCAAGTCATATTTTATAAGCACCAATACAACAGAAACTCCAATGTAATGAATAGGCTAAAGAAAAACAAATCAACGACCTGTAAACCGCGATGTGCTGCAGGTTTTCTTCAGGCGCGCCCTTTTTTCAACGACCCGTTACAATTTGTCACGCCTCATTGACCTATCCCTTTTCAATGCCTTGTTTAAGCCTTTTATCGGCTTACGTCGTATAAATCAAATGTGATATCTTATTAATATTCTGAGGAAACTGCAAATAGTGAGGTAGGCTTATGTACTTGTTGTTTTCAGTCAATATATTATGAACATAATGATTATGGTTACAGATGTGAATCCATTATGATATATATCAATTTTCTTACGACCTCTCGCCATTTCTGTCGGGCGTCTTGTTAATCGCATCACGCATCATATTTTTGATTTGATGGCTACGTGGCTCACAATTAAAGAGATTTGCTTTGGCTTAATATGTATGGGTATCCATGATATTGAATCATTGTCAAAAGTTTTTGTACGATAAAAACAGAGAAGTATATCAACAACTTCATCAATAAACATTCCAAAAGTGAGCACTAATAAGACACAACTGAAAAAAGAGGGAACTTAAGCTAGTTTTGTACGAATAAGGACTCGGGCAACGTTCATAGCGACGCAACAATATTATCAATTTGTTTACAAAGAAGTTTCTTGAGAATTTTTAACGAAATTCATGATTCCATTACTCTCTGCAAAGAGAAAGTTGAAAGCTGAAGTTGTGTTTAGCGTACCTTAATGAAGCATATTGCATCCTTTGACAGCAAACTTTACCGAGAATGTAAACCGACGGATAGTGTACTGTGAATAGATACGACCGAGCGACGACGATCGATTCACTACACAACACATTTACTTAATGGCTTGGTGATGGAAATGAAAGTCGAGGAAGTTTTCTTCTTTTATGATGCAGGACCAAGTACAAAAAAAAGATTAAGAACCAAAGAATTAATAATACTTTATTGAATAGATTATTTGGTAGTTAAATGTAGAACTTTGGATATTACTAATTTATCATTAAAATTATCTCAATCATATAAACACTCCAATTTGTTAAGTCATTCAGAAATTAAACTATCAGTAACATCTTTTACATTATTCTAATAATGGCAATATTTTTAGCTGCGAATTCTCATGGACAAGCGGTGAGTGGGAGGAATGCAGTGCAACTTGTGGGGAAGAAGGTTTGCAAGAGAGGCAGCTGTTCTGCGTCCCCTCCAACATAAGGTACGTGCGCTCAACAATTTATCTTTGTCGTTTCTAAACGCTTTCCTTATAGCCTCTATCAGAAAATCGATGTCTCCTGTACTTTTAATATTATCTGTTTCAATGTTACTTTGATGGATTTTTTTACTTGGTTTATGTTTAGCCTGATAGCTCTACTTAGACTAGAAGTTTAAGCTAATTTCACTTAAGTACAATCAAACCTTTACTAAACTGTATTGGATCATGTAGGTCAGCAAGAATTTTTATTTTCTTAGGCGCCTTCGGAAATATTTTTGTTATATCCTCTGGAGTGCAAACTAGTCTCAAAATAATACAACATACACTCTATAACACCGTGTACGCTTTATTGGGTACACGTCATACCCTATTGTGTACAGCTCTCTTTGTAAGATTCTTATAAAGGATCTAGGTAAAGTAGATATATTTATTCAACTGGACATCGTCCTACAACATTCCATCCTTCTCCTTCTATGTAGAATGATCTACGAAATACTTCAACGTGTTTCTGTTAAAAAAAAATCCAATAAAAAACGGAATCTCTGCTTGCGAGCAAAACGCCTTGTTGAGGTTACAAATGGCTGTTGACAGCTTTGTCCACATAGTGTGGTAATTAGTATACCTATATACGCATTGCAGCTATTTATTTTTCAGTCTCCGTGAAAGTACACTTATTGATTAATTATTTCCGAAGACCCTGAAGTAAACTCACTACATCAAACAGAACTTGACCCACGTTCTTATATAAAAATATTTACTTCACGATACCAATCTCGGATTGAGGCTACCGAACTGTTTATCTTGGCTGTTTGTTGAAACCACAGACATATCTATTAATATTAACTTCTGTCGAAGCTTCGTGTAAACAACATTGTGTATGAATTTTCATCTGAATATTTGAAATAGGAAGTCAAAATTTCACGTTAGAATATAACAAAAAACGTTCAGGTTAGAATATAAATTTTGTAAAAAATTGTATAGTAATGTATAATAATAATAACTATTTTGTTAAAACGTGCGGGGGAGTTTTTTTTCCCCGTTTCTTCTCCTCCACATTAAAGCACCTTTACGAAACGGGAGTAGATTAAAAGATGACGTGCATAAGTGTATCATTGAGACCTATACGAATAAATGATTTTGAATTTTGAAAATTAGTCATATAAAACTTCGTTGTATCGATAAAGTCGTATCGCATGTAGAAAGACATTATGTGACACGTATTTTATTTTACGAGGTTATCCAGAAGGTAAATCTTTGCATAAACGTAAGAACCGAAGCTAAGCTACATCGACGTGATGGGCTAGCGTTGCGCGTTCATGTGGAAGTATTCTCCGATAGATTTACGCTATTTATAGTAGGGTTTCTGAGTAAAATATACGAGTATAAAATAGTGGCATGAGCTGACCTTCATATGAGCCGTGGTTGTATAGAAAGACAGTATTAGAACGATTTAATAAAGATAGATACGAGCGCGTTTCTTGCTTGTCCAAATAAACAAGACACGACAGTTTTATTGCGGTATTATGACGATAAATTCCTGTTTTTATGCTCATAATTCGATTTTGGCAAACTTGCTGGTGACCATTGCGCGGAAGATAAAAAATATCGCCATAAAATGTTATTTTTCGTGAGTTTAGTATGAGTACACGTACTTTTGTGATGAGATTGTTAGAAGTTGAGTGAGTCATAGAGTCTAGAGATCTATCAGCAAGGTCATAGCCAGGATTTTTTCTTTTATTTGAACTTTCTTAGGGAAGTTTGGACTCTGGTTCAGAGCCAAAGAAGAAGAAATTAAAAATGATTGTGAGGATGATCCCCGACTACCTTACCATCATCCAGCAAGTTTACATTAATAACAATCATAATAAAACTAAACATCAAAGAGAATAACGATAAAGACAAACAATCATAGATTAGACTAAGTTAAATTTTCTTCCAAATCACATGCTTTTCTTCCAATGCTTTATACCCGACTCCGTCAGAAGTAATATAATACTTTTCGAAAGTGAGTATGTCTATTTCTTTAACACGTTCTGCAGCTCAAACAGCTTAACTGATTTTAACTTAAAGAATATCTTTGATTCGAGTCCATCGTGGAACTGATATTATTTCTTTACAAATCCCAAAAAACTATTTAGTACTTTTTCTGTTGCTTGTTCTTCATTCACTTCTGTTTGTGTTTCCAGTGTTTCAACGCGGAGAGAGTTGATAAGACGCAGCGTGTCACCGGCTCTGTGTCGCTCCACAAAACCGGACAGTGTCCAGCCTTGCAACCGGTTCCCCTGTCCGGTCTACTGGCAGGAGCTGCCTTGGACACCGGTATACTATATTGTATACTTTAACTACTCTTAACACTGCGACCTCATGGTCCAGCAGGCCAAAGCCGCACGTGCTGTACTCCGACCGATGTTTGCATCCAGGTTGTCATTACCGACGGACATTTAAACGGATGTTGTATTACACCTTCGTCCGGTCACGATTAGCCTACGCGGCACCGGCGTGGTACGCGTTGGCAGGAAGGTGGCAGCGCAAGCGCCTGCAGCAGCAGCGGAACCTGGCTCTGCGAGCTATCGTGGGCGCGAGACGCTACGTCCGGAACGACGTGGTAGCGCGCGACCTTAAAGTACCGACAGTCGCGGATTTTGTGGCCCGTACTGCGCAGTCGATGTTCGACAACGCAGACAACGGGCCGCATGAGTCGCTCAGGGGTATCGCGCCGCTCCACGCTCGCCCGCCCGAGGGCTACGCGCTTCCGCGAGAGCTCTTGGAGCCAGGTGACTGACTCGCGACCCAGCTTTGCCTATAGGAGACAGATAGGGAAAACCCCCGCTAAACAGCGGGGTCCCACATTGACCGGGAGGCACTAGTCCTCCCGAGTTCACGCCCGGGTAAAAAGGGTTACCCTTGAGACCCGAAAACCCCCTCGCCACTGCCCAAGCAGAACGCGGCAGGCGACGGAAGACCCCGTGTTGTTGTAACTACTCTTAAACTACTGTTTCCGAAACGACTACAAAGTTAGATTGTTCAGTTACCGTCTTTTGCAAGTTGGTTTCTTGTTTCTATTGCAATTTTGTTCTTTCGTTAGTTCAATAAATAGTTAAGTAGAAAACTTTTTATTGTTCACACGAAGAAACGATTAAACACCCATCTACAAAACATTACGAAATTGGTATTGCTGATCGTAGATTACGACTAATCGATACATACCTATGTCAGCTAGACAATTAAAGGGCAGACACGCTTAGGTCATTTAGACAGACTAAGGTTCAAACATCAAATAGATAGATTTGAAAGCATTGGGTTTTTCTTGTATCGAGTTTGCTACCTTGCTAGAATTTAAGAATATTTGAAGTATTGAGAGGCCGTCATGGCAAAGTGCATCAATATTATGAGAAATTACCAAAATTTTACGAATGATGAAAATTGGGAATACCTGATGTGGAATAATAGATAGGATATAAGAGATAAAATTTGTTGTAGAACATTGTCTGCTCGGTCTTTATTATAACGATGTTGTATCTATGAAATTTTAAATATTTGCTTAGAAACCCTTCTAGATAATCCTGTGTGAAAATTTTGCAGTTTCAATAATATTACATACATACATGTAGAATTGAAAACCTCCTTTTTTGATGTCGGTTAATAAATGATTTGAATTTGAATTATTAGTATTATCTGTCTCACGTAGTGTTCAGCGACTTGCGGGCGCGGAGTGTCGTACCGTCCGCTAGTGTGTCCGGCGCGGGAGGAGCTCTGTGGACCGAAGCCCCGCGAGCGGCGGCGGCGGTGCCGGGTGCGGCGCTGTCCGGCGAGGGACCCGGCGTGTCCGGCGAGGGACCGCACTCAGTACTGCGAACTATTCAAAAGGGACCACCTCGAAAGAAACTGCGAAGTACCACCCTTTAGGAAGTACTGCTGTAACGCTTGCAGAGGAATCTACCCCGCGCGAATTAACGGTGTACCGTAGTCTGGAATGAGGTATGAGTAATGTAATTTGCACTCTATGTCCTTGTCGGTTGGTCTCATTGTTGAAACGTAAATTATAATAATTAGTTAGTACTAAAAGCGTTACGTTGAGCATAATGTCTATTGTTGTTACTCTTAATTACAAGAATTTGCGAGTACAATGTTTGAGGGAGGTGCTACATAATATTTCAGAGTCCTTCATAATATTTGTCAGTGGATTGTTGAAATGTAATTTTAAAATAAAACTGTTCGAGGTTAAAGAATCAAATTAATTGAAAAAATGCAAAATTTTACCTCTTGTGTTTTCTTCTGAAATTCATGGACGTAGACGTAATGTCTACTTACATATGTAAGTATGAGAATAAAACTGAAAAGATTCAATCTCTACCTTATGATTTGTTTCATATAGATGATATTTCACTGGGTCTACTAGATATACATATAATAACATGCTCGTGGTGACACACAATGAATATGGATCACGAAAATATTCAACAATTTATTAACACTTTCTTTTTCTTCGATGAGACTACAGTCGTACTTAATAAGATCTAGAGATTTTTGTATCATTTAACTGAAATTTACAACAGGATAGAGTATTGTTTATTATACTTTGCGAAAACTTTACACGATGCCTGAGAAAAATCGATTCGTTGTTTTGTCATTTATGCGTTGTAAATGTATATGGATAATTCCAACTTTGAAGATATTTCGATTAATGATAATTAATGTATTCGAATTTAGAATTACAACACATATAATATTAATGTTACGTTCTACAACGTCAGCCTTACGTCTCTGTCAAGTTAATATTTTATCATTAAACGGCTCATTATTGGAATTACCTAAATACACAGCGAAAATAACAGCCAGTAGTAATAATAAAACATTCTTAATAATTAGCTGATAATCTTAATATAAGTTACCTAGTTATACTTGATGTTACGTAACCAGTATTACGGTATAAATGTTGTATTTCTTAATATTTATGTAAGTAGTTTAAGATCAACATACTGAGGTATTCCTCGTAACATACGGAACGAAGTGCCATATTATTGTACACGACTTCCACTACTAAAATAAATATGATATTCTTGTAAAATGGGTTTTACTTCGAGATCTCCCTTGACAAAGCTTCATTTGAATAGATATAAATGTAACTGCTACGAGTAGGTTATACGAAGTTAGTATTGCTAAAAATTATTCGTCGTTTGAAGAGTATCAGAAAATATATCTAATGTTTTTTAAATGCCTCTATTAACTCTGTTTATTAATTTTGTTCAAAAAGACGTGGACGTAGCAGTAGTAAATAAATATTATAACTATATATCGCATATAGGTAGCATTATCGTCTTGTACACTGGAAGAGCAAACTCGGGTTTCTGCCAATGTATACAATAAATAAAATATTGAATAGGTATCCAGCCAAGATAAAGTAAGCACGTCGGAAAAATAAATTCAAGAGCAACTGCGCTGTTAACAAACTTGTAAGTGGTGTTGCCGTAAGTCACTATTATTGTTCAGCTTAACTTGGGAAAGGAGTTTAGATGACTTGTAGAATATTCAACATAAGTAGGTACTATTAAGTTTAGTCTTAGTGTTAGGTACTCCAATTTCCACAAATAACTTTGTAATGTACTAAAATCAATACTACTAAAATCTGACTGTTTAAATTTATTTTGGGGGCTAGACATAGGTAGGTACTGTAATAAAAGAAATACAAGTATAGTCTGTCACTTTCTCAATGGACACGAATTTAATGACACCTGTTAATGGGCTAGGCTCTAGGCTATAATATATTTTATCATACCACCCAAATTCTCACCAGTCTGATTTTTCTCTGCTATTTATTACTAGTTTAAAGTTCAACTATACCACTGTATGAATTTACAGTAGTAGTATCCTGAAATATTTTGCTACAAAATAATAAATGTAAGCATACTCCATGGAGACCGTAATATAATTCACGCTAGACTTATGTTAAGTGAATTTGAGATGAATTTGTAGGTACGTCTATCGCACGAGACGAGCATACGTCAAGTTTATGAGTCGGAAAATGGATGGTAGACACCTTCGTTGCCGCCGCCGCGCCGCCCAAAACCATAATGGTGTCCTCAGCATTATAAATACTGTCACGAAAACCTTATTCAATTTCCTCGGGCATTTCTCTGTTCTTTACCATAATAATCGTATGCTTTTATCATCTTTAACAAATGTTTACAACGTCGCGTGTTGGTATTGTTTGTATTGTTACTGTATTGCGTTTCGTAGTGGACTAAAATCTAATTACTTAGGTTTTCTGGTATTGTTGTATGGTTCTTTGGTATTGTTAAGAGATGACTGGTGAAAATTGGGAAGGTATTTTCAAATAATCTAGAAGGAGACTAATATATCTCATAAGTTGAAATCCGTTAAGCCGTTTAGGCTGCAGAGCGCGCCAAAGAAGTGGACATACATACATACATACATACATACATACATGCTCGAAAACCATTACCCTACTTACGCAGTCGGATAAAAGCCAGATAACTCTTTGAACATTTTATTTTAAATATCACACTTGCTGTTCACTATGTTATATTTTCTATTTTTTACGTAATGGGAATATCAAATGAGCTTGCATCTACAATACAGATCATCACGTTAATAATAGATGTTAACACGATCATGAAGAGTTACGAGTTGCAACGGTGCTTCTTAGCTAATCAGCCATCGTTGTAGCATTTGAATGTAAAAGAAAGACAAACTCCAGGATTATACTCTATGCAAAATTTACTTTTCCGAGCAGTCGTTACATATTTAAAGTGTAACGTTAAGTAAAATAAAATAAAAATATTACATTTTCAGTGACAGGCTAGTACATTCTTAAACAGATATAATCTCAAGTCGACATCATCATCATCACAACTCATAAATATCCCACTATTGGGCTCGGGTCTCCATACTAAATAGTATACATACTGAATACATTTAAAGACACACTTAATACAAAGTATATATTCTCGTAGCTCGTGATAAACTAGGTATTATTAAGTGTCCGCGCTCAGCATTTTGTTTCATCGTAACTCGTCTCAGGTTTAATTCGTGTGTAAAGGACCATTTTCATTGTGTAACAAGAGCTTAGGTATAAGAATTACTTGCCATTAGAACCAAAAAGGATTGCTTTGAGAACCGAATTACCTTATATTTACGTCCAAATTGAATTTGTACTCATTTTTCCTAATACACTTATGAACGGAATTTTTCTTAATTTACCTACCTATGTAGGGAATACTATTCCCAGTTTTTACGCATTTTTATGTTTACCACGATCCCTATGTACCATGTATAGTTACCATGCTAGTCAACCGTTCGAAAGGTCCTAGGTTCGATTACCATTTTCAATTTAGGTGTGTGTTCTAGTTTTGTATGATGATTAGATATTTAACGGCATGAACGGCGGAAGATACTAAGATATAAATTTTATATAATAATAATCTTAAATACAAGATGAACACCTATATAAATTTACAAAGCTTATATAATAATTATCTATAATCTTATTGTAGAAGTTGTAAAGCTACGTATCGTGCGCGCCACCCTCCCTGAAGGTATCATAAATAACTTTTGAAAGCCCTTAGCGAAGTTATAGTCAACTATTCTTCCCTCGCGTATTGTATTCGTGCAATGGAACCTTAAATTCGAAACTATCAAATTGATATCGTTAATGTCGTCTACCTACATACAAGACGTGACAAAAATAACTTTATCTTTCAGGGTTCAGCTCTCGGTAAAATATTACGAATAATGCAAGCACGTATGAGTTTGAAATTTTACATGGTTAAAGTTTACATATTTAAGAAGCGCATTTATATAGATAAATTTTGTTTAAATTATGAGTTACAAATGTTTTAACTACTTTTATTATAAGACGGTTATCCCTTATATCTAGTTTGACTGATCCCTTGAAGTATTTTGACATCAGAATTAGCTACCGGAATCAAGTGTGTTAAACCATACTCTGTCTTTCCTAAATCGGTACCAACATCACAATTATTTTATCAACATCGATCCAGCCGATTAGGAGTTCAATGACAAAGACACATACACTATGATTTTATATATTAAAAAGATATACGGATTCCGAGGAATTTAGTTGATAGCAATCTTACAGGTACTAAAACTTGGTAATAAAAAAGGATCGGACGGTTTCAAATATCTTAAGTAAAAGATAAAATGTGTTAGATATCCGCCCCACTCGTAATGCCCTTTTATACTCTGTGAATATCAGTGGCTGAGACCACTAGAAAGAGCTTTAAACTGATTTAATGTATAGAATACGGTAGATTTTACTAAAAGGAAAAGAAACCGAGCGAATCTGGAATATAGGGAAAACTATACCTTAGAATTCTTTCAATGATTTGAGACAACTAACGTGAACTTAATAATAGGTATTTAAGCTTATTGTAAACTTAGGGCATGTTAAACGCTGTCGTTATAAATCCATAACATTATAGAATAAAAGAACTAAGCGCAAAAACACCCAGAGAAAGTGAGTTTAAATCTTTTAAATTACATATTTATAGACGTCATATTATATACCTAGGTATTTATTTGAAAATGATATTCGTTTTGATCTAATTCGGTAGGGAATAATAATCAAACCATTTTACAGAGTAATGAGCTTAAAAAAACTAAGAGGAAACGAAGCAGACACAGAGCAATGAATGTATCTGTTACATACTTCTTCCGTGGAAGCAGAGGCTTGGCAACAGTAATGAAGTAGAAATAATACAACGCCGAGTACTCACTGCGGGCGATTGGGATAACCTTTTGTTCAGCCACAGTTTATCTTTCGAGAACATTCACCGCGGGAATTTAATAAAATTGGCAGTTACAACCCCTCAAAATTATATAAGTCTGTCTTTATTACAGTTATGGATCAAGGTATATACTTAATGGTACTGGTATATAATCGGTACTTATTTATTGATTAGTTAAAGATGATTTGCTTTTTGATTTTTTTAAAATATTATTTTTTATAACATTCTAAAAACTAACTAGAAACATAATTAAAACAAACACATACCCTACAGATCAGTACATACAGATGAATTGAAAATCATAATGGCTTATTGATTGAATGATTAAAACCTAACGTTAAAAACCGCGACCGATTCCTTAAAGCTCACTCTGAGCATGGAAAAGCTGAAGATTATTGTTTGCTAATATGGGTCACCAATCCACTTTCCGACCGTATCTGGAATTGTTTAACCTCCTCGATCACTTAGGATCAACACAAGTTGCCGAGCTACGAGAGAATTGTGACTTTTTAATAAATAAATAAATAAACGCTACACACTCATAGCCCCACACTAGGATTCCCTGTGATATGGGCGCCGTGGACAACACAGAAACACACAAACGTACACCCAGACCGAGAACAGAAATTTAAATTCGTCATTCAAATTTCCGCCCCGCTGGGAATCGAACCCAGGACCCTTTGAACAGTGTTCAGGCATGGTATCTAACCATTGCGCCATACGGGTCGTTGAATAATAAGAAGAGTTCTGTTAATAAGTATTGAGTCTATTAAAAAAAGATGTCTTCATGCGCGTTATTATTTGGTTAAGCATAGTTAATTGAGTCTATATTGATAGACTGAACAATGAAGTTATTATTTTGCTTCTGAAACTGATTTGCGAAGCCAGTCGGAGGAATAAATGAATTAATTCATATGATTAAATTATTCAGGATAATTTGATCACTGATATATCTATATTAGTGATGACATTTCATAAGACATTGATATATCTAATTTCGGCTCATACAATATTCAATTGGGATTGAGATTATTACATTATGTGATTCTGAATCAACTACATTTTTTTACATGAACTACAGACAATTGGTCAGACTTGCTGAAACTACATAAATATACGGTTATTTTAAGAAACCTACAGGGATTGAAATATTAATGAGTTATCTTAATTTTATTGGCAAGTTTTTGGTGTCGAAGAAACGTTATACCTTTAATAAAATCTTCAAAAATAAACACTTAAGAAGTTGGGAATTTTATTAGAACTAGTAAGAGCTCTTAAAAGGGTTAATGTTTTTAAAACTAATCTGTATATCGACTTTGAAATTCGATATAACCGCAGCATGTTTCGTAAATGCTAACATGATCTCTGATAACATGATAACAAACAAAACCTAATCTCTAATCCATCATGATTAAGATGTTACTCAGCATTTTATCGTGTTTCTAAAGGTGAGAGATACGAAAATAGATGTAGGAACAATCAGGTATACTTATTTATCCTTTGTGCCTGGTACACATCCTATAGCATGGCGACGTATAGTGTTAAATAATTATACCTACAACATGCATCCAATAATTAGAATACAATTTAGAATTATCATTTCTTAATAGGTATATCATATTTTTTGCTTCACCTATCTATCGTTTATCAATAAAGCTTTATTAAAAAATACTTCCAGGACAAATGGACAAGTTTTTTAGAAACTCATTCATTGCTCTAAATAAAAAACAGAAAATATTCCCCTGTACGCAGCTAAACGACCAAAGAAAAATATGAAAACGACATTGGAACAAAAATTGCAAGTGAAGTTGTCAGCTCCACTAAGCGAAAATGTTTTACAGAGAATAATTTGCAGGAGCAGAGAGCGCTTTGTGATGAGGAGCTTTAGTTTGTACTGTCGCTGGAGAATGCGAGTCCACAGCTGGCAGCCTGTCAGCCGGCTTAAGTTCCTAGATGCACTTTACAATTGAAAGGAAAAATTCGCAGCTGACAGTTTCTATGATAAATGGAAGATAAAACCATAGATTGAACCCACGGAACAAAGAGCTAACTGTATATCGTTTTTTTTCGTCGTGATTTTAAAACAATCTTACAGTCTATTTATTTTAATTATCGATTTAAAAATAAGACAGACACAAATTTAAAAAATTAAGGAATGAACAATAATTTAGTTAAAATAAATTTCTGTGTACTTCTTAAATTGTTTTTTAAGTTAATGAAATAAATAAAAGTAGTGCCAAGATTGTTTACTTTTTAAATCACGACGAAAAACAGGACATTCCTCGTTCTGTGATTGGAACGTTTCTACAAATCTATTTGAAAATTCCAAATTCTAAAAATATGTTTTGTTGCTATGTAGGTATGCAAAGTTAATGGGAGAGAGGTACGTCGAAAGACATAATGAACATGAAAAATAAAAGTGCGTCTAACCGACTTTAATTATTCAACGCGAATACTCGACAGTTAGCGGGAAAACATAGGTACGTTGAACGTATAAATATTTCAGAGATAGATAAGTTTCGCTGAATGAAATAATTCATCTCGTTACGTTTAACAAAAGCAATTGTATACTTAGATACATAAAATAAATGCTTTGCGAATATGGCTAACAAATTATTAGTTCTGTTTAAATAATAGGTACAATGTATCTTTACCATTAGGGATACGAATAGAGACATTTTATAAATAATGGATACACAGAGCACAGATTAATCCAATCATCAAATACTTTATTGTGTACCAAATAAACAAATGACTGAGAGATAAAATAATAAAGGCGATATTGAGCGTCACGAAATTTCAAAATGAAACGCTATAAAAATAAATGGTTATACGATACAATGAATTTGTCAAATCATGCCAATTTGCGAGGTCAAAACGTGCCTGTAGATTGAGCGATGTTTTTTAATTAATATAGCCTTTCAATACCATTAAAATGTAAACTTTAAAAGGATATTAAAACATAAACTTGTAGCATATTATGTTGGATAGCATTAGCCGGACGTTTTACATTATCCCACTAAAGTCGAAATAAAACGCTATTTTCGTATTACAATTTTCAGCGAACTACGGATTTATCAGAACATTTTCCGACCACATTTCATCTGTTTTTTATCGGATATTTGTTTAACGATACGCGAATAACATACCTGACGTTGACACGGATACATCTCAGCAACGTGACGGGCTTATCTCTGGCTCTCCTGTCCGGTGCAGTGCCGAGCTGCATGCAACTCAACGTTATCCGATTAAAACTACCCTTCTACGTTTAACATTATACTAGTTGCTTTCAGAGTACTCATGGACTAGAAATTTAACAAAGCGTTTACAATTTCAGTCAGTTCTATGTTAACCTTTAATTGTTGCTAATTCATTGTAACTATTATTCCTAATTAAAAGTTCATGTTTTTGCTAGTAGTTAAAAAAAAATTGAGATGGTGGAAACTTGTAATTCAGATTTGATAAAATAATTAGATAGATATACGAGTACCTAACGATAATACATGAGATTAAAAAAATGTAGATGATCCGCAATTATTTAAGCAATTACCCTATTTAAGCAGGTATAAAATGGATTTGATATTTTAACCACAGTTTTAAAATTAAGACTATTTCCACTATAGTACTTAACCATTTATGTAAAAGTCAAAGTGTTAAGCTCGCGATATTTTATCGAAGACTTCTTTTTATTATATTGAATCGTTATCACGCTCTCACATGTCACTAGGAACGTGCTAACGATACATACGATTTTAATCAGTAAACTTTAATATCCAGGAAAGCGATTGCTGCATAACGAGCATTCGAATAGTTATTGGAAATACCTAAGCTGGAAACTGAACTAAATAATTCGTTGCAAAATGTATTTCAGGTATAAATCGACGTTCATTTTGCGTTAAACTGATGTAGGTTTTGTTAGCGTATTCGGAAGGAATATTAGTTTATCTTTCGACCGAATCATATTGATTTATGGCAATGACATTTTTTAATCAAGAAAATATAGAATAGAGAGGTCCGGGTATACATATTAATAAGTCGTTGCCTCACCATACGTGACTGGATTATTCAGTTTCCAAATAGAAATGGCTGAAACTCGAACAAAGAGGTATTTGGATGAGAACAGGGCAGCTATCGATGAATTTAAAGCCGTGAGGCGTGTGTTCTAATGGAATTTCGTTTTTTTGTATCGCTCCCATTTTTTTGTTGTTGTTTGTTAAAATATTCGTTCATGGTATTGTTATTAAAGTTAGTACTTATACCTGTAGAATGTAGGTAGATACCTAACCTACTATGACATACATTTTAAAATTAACCCCCGGCTGCTATTTGACATTAAACAAAAAAATTACGCGATAAAATTAATTTATTAAAATTCAGTGTATTAAATAATAGTCACAATAAAATTAAATAAGATACAAACATTTCGAGTAGGTAATGTAAAATATCCGAATTTACAAAGTACAGAACCAACAGCAGTAGGTGAACTCGGTGAAAATGAGATTTGCATTTCTAACCCTCCGTGATAATGATAACGAGGCTGAGGGTTGATAATGTGGTTTATGTTCATTCGCTTTTACCCAAATAATTAACGGGCTAAAGAGTATTAGGACACAATTCGTAAACAACAATATAATGAGTAATAAACGAGTACCATTTCAATTTTATTTGAAAGTCAAAAGAAAAATTACTATGTCTAAGATTTACTGTTTATTTAATAATAGATAAGTCATTATATTACTGTAAAACCTATTTATTTCATAGAGTAAAGGAGTATAGGTACACATACATAATCTCGTTTTGGTTGCATGAATAACTTTCATTTCTTCAATTAATTAAATTAAAAAGTTTCACCTCCCAGCGGTGAGATATTACGCATAAACCATTATGAAAGCTAAGCATGTTCTATTTCGATCTGTAAGTATTCAATTAATTAGAGATCAAAGCTGTTCTATTACACAAAATTCAATATATTGAAACAGTGATAGTTTATTTATTCTTCGCACCCACCGTAATTAAACAAAGTAAGAAAATGGATCTTAGATTAAGTTTAAACTGGGTCAGGCATTAATTCAAGCTGCGTTAATCGAGTTCTTGTTTTCAAAAGCTTTAGTCCTTTTCGTGGGCGTCAATGTAAAAATAGAGCACCTATACTTAACAACAAGTTATTGACTATGTAACAAGAGGAAAATTTATTTGATGATCATTAGGCAACCGATACACATAATAGAATACGTCAGTCTTTACGACACAAATATTATCTAATACCCAGCTAATACCTCATCTTCTGAATAACGGATGAGGCATACTCGTAGGTTTCAATATTTTCTGATAAAATAGAGATCCACAAGTAAATACCTAGAGAGTATATTAACAGAAAAATAGTGAAGATAAAACTCAATTATTAGTTTTCAGTCCCTCCAGATATCATAAATATAACCCGACCCTTTGCTTTTAACTATACAACTAAGTACCTTTTAGTAAAGTCCAAAGAGAATCTATTTACCCTAGGGAGCAACCGTGCTTATATTTGAAAGTTGTTTAACCAATATAGAAAATGTTCATAATCAAAAATTATTTTAATATTTACTAAAACCCAACCTCAATCAAGCCTTATTTCGTTTGTTTTACTTTATTTAGTAACGGGAATATTTTCATGTAGTCAAGACCTATCATCAAACAAAACTTATTTCATTATAAAAGTTTTAATGAGGACAATTTTCGAAGTTATCAAGTGGAAAGTTGGTAGCACTGTCGGGTAAGATGACGCGCACTGACATGGGTCAAAGCGACTGGGGCGAGGCCTGAATCAATAAAACAACATTTGAAGTCGCGCTTAGATCCTAACTTCCCAATTCCCAACTAACCGTAAAAGTATAGCCACCTTTTACCTTCTTACCTTATGCTGAATAACCTTCCGGCTCCTAAACAAGTAATTGGACTATATGGAGAACTTGTTTGAATAAAATAACCCTTATTCCATTTCGCTTGGTCTACAAAATTGTCTGTCGTGTAAAAGTTGTGAAATAAATTTTAGAAATAATTATGTATTATTCCATCTCATACATATTGTCAATGAAATTACAATTTCTACTAGACTTTTTACTTGAGATTTCAAAGTGTTAAAGTACATCTTGTAGTCCCGATCTTGAAATCAAAATATAGTAAAAATAAAACAGTTTTTACATACACTACATTTTAGACACCCACGTACATTAATCCATGTTTCCACAACAATATACACAGAAAATAAGCAGTGAATGATATATTTCGTGGACATAGAATGACGAAAGCAGTATATCCCCTGTCAAGTGCAGATTTTACACAATTACTGCG
This sequence comes from Lerema accius, assembly GCA_001278395.1. NCBI lineage: Eukaryota > Metazoa > Arthropoda > Insecta > Lepidoptera > Hesperiidae > Lerema > Lerema accius. The sequence continues at coordinate 172,146 of LGAG01000264.1, read as the reverse complement.
TAAATGTGATAAATATAAGCCGAGAGTTCTAGTCGAGAGCCGCATCATTCGAGATGTGGTGAGCGTGTAACCGTATAATCCTAGAGGTCTAGAGGCATATACCCACTCGTTAAGCTGCGAAATTACATTCGTAACTAATGTTTCTAGGCGTAGATCTTCGACCTTAAGTATTTCTTTTCTACAATAACCATGATCCATGTAGCCAGTTTAATCGTACATTGTTTACTCAGTTTATAGTTTGTTAATAGATCGCCTGCGGTCCTTGGAATCGCAGGTTTGAGTCCCTACATAAGCACACACATAATCATAAATGTTTTTTCAAACGTACCTACTTCATCACACTGTTATATTATTGCAAAAAAGAGCTACAGATAATCCAAAAAAGATCGATTCTTATTCATAGGATATACAGAAACCTTTTATAAATATATAAATCAAAGCTAATGTTTGACGGTGGTGTTTCCCACAATCTAGGTTAAGGCGAAAATCGATAGACGGCGAAAGGACTTAAAACAGTTTCGTCGTATAATCACGAAATGAAGGCTCAAATAAGACTCCAATAAAAGACAAAAAGCTATCCTTCAAATACACGCTTCTACGTTCTTGTAAAATATTCATCGTCAGTAAAATATGCAATAGTATTAGTGTCTTATTTTCATAATCTATACAGACGTGTGATTCGATTCTGTTACATTTTCTCAATTTCATACTTAACTCTGATATAGCAGACCATATAGACGATGTATACTTTAGTATACCGTATATTTTGGTATACCAAAGTATATTGAATGACGCCTTACTACTAAAAACAATCGCAATTCCAGCGAAATCCAACAATTCTACGAAAACCAACAGCCGATTGAGCGTCATTTGAGTGTTTCGTATTTCTAATCAATGGTTCCCATTACTGTAATTGCTTTTCTGTATTCCGTGGTAACGAGTGCTTATCACTAGTCTATGTATTTATACCTTCCTTACCTACCTAAGTTGTCTAGATGTATAAACTTTTGATACCAAAATTAATACCTAAGTATAAGTATATAAGTTTGTTAACTCACTGTGTCTCCCTTAAGTCTTTGTCAATTCCATAATTAAGTCCTTTAAAACATATTATAGGTATCAAAAAATCATGTACCTATCTGTATTTATTGACCTATAAAAATCTGCTGTACCTAACATGATAGTTGTAACTGTACCTACCTAAATGGTTTCTTTACTAGGCCAATTAACTATAATTGGGAAACTAAGCTCTTAACAGACAAGAGCTTCTAGAAAGCTTTACTGGTAGCTTTCACGACATTAGATACCACCAAAATCCGATACTTACCGTTATTCTTACAAGAAGTGCCAATTTTTTTTTCGCATCTGATTTCATTGATATTACTGCCATTACATATTTACATAATTACGTACATTTTGTTGATATTAGATGTTACGAACGCTAACAGATAAGGTATGTTTGTATCCTTTCCTTTCTTTAAATAATACTGGCCTAAATAATGATTTTAAGATGTTATATGATGCCTAATAAAATATAATAGCAATTGTTTCCGATGCGAATAATGAGGGAGTTTCCCCGAAACGACACTAGAGGGAGCAACTGGCGTATAAACGTTTCTCACAGTTATTACAAACACGTTGATCCGACCTTCACGAAACCATTGTTTACATGGAAGAAGGATACGTAAGATAGGGGTAAGATAAAACACGATGCCAAGGTTGTTCTCATGGGCTGACATGATGCGTTCGCAGTTTGCGAAGATTTGTAATTATTGATAAGATTTACATACACGCAAATCGGATAGCTCACAAAACACATAGGTACTTCATTAAATAGTTAACGAGTTTCTTTCTTTACAGCAGAGGAGGTATATACTTTGTATAAAAATGTCTTAAGGCTCTGTCGTCAAGTGGCACATCGTGCATTATAATTTCATACACAAATCAACGCGCTATTCTTAATGTCACGGTTTTGTCGTTCAAATTAAAAACCAACTATTTGCTACATGCGAAATGATCACATTATTTTCAATGTAAATTTAAAACTGTCTAAAACATTATATTTGTGATATTGTCACCGTAACATTGCAATAAAACATTTTTACGACTTGCTAAAACCGACTTGGTTAGCGACTAAATGATTGCGGATTTTCCGAATAATAATGGTGAATGAAAATCGCAATTACTTCGCCAATCCATTATAAATATCTAAAAGATACGAATGAATCCGATCGCTCTCGTTACGATCGAAGCACAATTTGATTGAAATTCGAGAGATCAGAATGCGACAAATTGAATGACATCAACTGCTGTCGTCATCATTTTTCACGTCGTCATACCATCAGTAATTGTCGTCGGAAATACAGGTACCACAGATATAAATGGTAAGATTTCGTAAATCATCAGCGGCTATGTCAATAACATGCTTGATATTTTATATTTATATTATGGCTGAAAGCGTGAGAAAGATTAGATTTAGCAAAAAATAATCTTTTTTAAAAACTTGTATAATAATGATAACGCATTATGCGCCTTTCTTAAGTACTTAGATATTCAGAAAGATATAATTCTTAAGACTTTGAATACCGCGGGCATTAATGATTGTTAATTATTTTCAGGCAATTAAACAATCCCACGAAAACAGAAGGGTTAATAATATTTACTAAACTAACTAAATAAATAGGACAAAATGACTGGTACGAAATCTATACTTACTTAATTAATTTTGATGTAGACTAGGATTAAAAAAAATTGAATAAAAAACTTTTGCCGATACTTAATGAAGTATAAACTAAAGTTAACCTGTTTGCAAAGTACTAGAGGGAAGTGATAAACTTCTAAGATTAAATGGGGAAGAAAATTTAGTGTAGGGACCGCCATTCGACCCGCAACCCACTCAGATCCTGAGATAATAAAGGATTAGTTTGGGAACGCCCCAACATTACATTTATAGAATACTCGTACGTTGAAACAGCCGAGCCACACTCACTTTCAATACTGTCTGTCTATAGTTTTTATGTTACTAAAGTTCTAATAATCCAAAATCCAAAACAAACTACTTTACTCATTAGAGAACTAACGTTTCTTTTTTATTTAACCAGTTATTATCAATCCATTTAGCTAGTCTTACACGGACTGCAAATATTATTGTGACATTTTGATAGTTGCAAGGGGATTAACTACAGAACAACGAATTAGTGTTCGTAGATACATTAACAGAGGTTATGGATAGACAGATTTTCAGAAATTAGTGACATAGTATCAAGTAGACATCTCTTGAAAAATAAATCGGACGTAAATAATACTTACGACAATGAATGAGCAATTTTAAATTACCAATGTAACATCTAAATTTCTATTTGATTACCTACATAACATCACAGACATGACCACTCGGCATTAGATTGATGGATTTGTATTGCAGCAATTCTGTTATTCGGCAAAGCTTTTAACTAAACAAGAAATTACATTCTGCTTAGTAACTACACCATTGCAGATATCACTACTTAACTACTTACTTGATACAATTGAACGCCTTATTGTGTGGTAGAACTTCATCAATAAAATTCGTCTCTATAATTATTTCGTCGTAACCCTTCGTTTATGTTTAAACCGACGTGATTCTACATTTCCTTAAAAGCTTTTTTGAACAGCAAAATCACTGCTACTAAAATTCATTCATTTAATTTCATACGGGTTTCAAATTGTCTAATGGATGGCTCTACAATTTTTGTCGAATCGTTTGGCTGTTCCCTATTTAAAAAAATCATAGCTAACATTAGAATTGTACCTTGCACTTAGTGATGTGACATTTCAACAAGATTTCATTCGATTTATTCTTCTAACTTATTGGTGATATCTTTCTCACTTCTATCAAAAAACAACGGTAACTATCCCACATCCAGGGAGCTTCTCTACATTACCGTCTACATAAAAATAAATCTGATCAAACGAGGTTTTATAATAAAACCACGATACCAAAGAAATAATAAAAGAACAATAAAGAAATATTTGTGTTGTATATTCCTAAGAAATCCTTACAGATTATACCTAATTTTGCAAGAATAATATCGTCTGGCGGATTAGACAATCCCGAGAAGGAATTAGTTTGAGCCGGCGCGCGGCGCCCTAATTACGTCAGATCAATCGAGTTTACGGTAATGGTCGTACAAGAGTTTAATATTTGAACAAGGGGCTGATTTCTCGGCTGTGACTTTAATTACTTAATATAAATTATCATTTAAAATAATACCATTAGTAGAGCGATCCATCAATATTCCACCCTCAAGTTATGGTGAACCGCCTTAGGTCTTGTTAAGTTTACGATGAAGACTTAAAATCAGTGTTTAATTTCCTAATTCTCTATTCTTTTTTAGTGAGCAATTTTACGTATCACCTTTAGCGTTACTGGTGTATTTGTACCTACATGTGGGATACTGACCATAAAACATCATGTAGATATCAAGTTTGTACAACTCTATCGGATTAAATATAACTTTTCCTTAATTTTTAGTCATTAACGAGACTATAATGACAACCACATAGCATATAAAACGCGTCACGCAAGTCAATTAACAAACAAAATCATGTTTCAAAAATTATTTACAAAGACTACGCAATCTTTGATTAGCATTATCATTACATGTTTGACAAAATATTCCAGCGGCGTAAAAGATGACGCAAACTCATTACAAATACGTACACACTTCAGCACTGGGTTTAGAAGATTCAACGCTCTCCCCCTACTGTTCTCAGTCGCAATGTAATTTATTATTCGGCGAAAAGAGAAGGCTTTTCGCTTCGCAAACATTTCCGAGGTGATATTAAATCTGGGAGCCTTTCGTGAGTGAAGGAAACGGCGCAACAAGTACTCTGGGTCGCGATTCTGTTAAATTAACTTAATTCTACCACTATAACTATTATAATAACACTCTATTGTAAATAAGTTTTCATAGTCACAAATTGTCTATTCTAGAAAAACTTATACATTCCAAAAATTGTGAGATTTCCATCCAAGAGATAAAATTTGAAATATACTAGAATATTATTTATATTGACACAGTGACAATACTATAGTATTTTGAATGGAACATTATCTGTCTTAAATGAAATGATTAGAATACGAAATATGTCTTGACAGAATAACTTGTTGTTCTGTCGAAACACTATTGAGATTAGTTAGAAGCATTTGTAAATTAGCAGAATCGGGCGTCGTTTACTTCTCGCCGTAGCTTAGGTTATAACTCAAAATCTTGCATCATTATTCTTTCAGCTCTGATATTCTATTTACAGTGCTAATGTTACAATACAGTACTAATATTTATATAAGTTTTCTAGGTAAAACATCATTACATATTTATAGTTGTACTAGGGCGACATAGAATACAAACCACAGTCTTATGCCGGAAAACTAGTG